>JAXBDA010010101.1:0-11187 GCA_036023075.1 Gaultheria prostrata
TCCATGACTTCACCCTGGCCCTTCTCAACTTGGGGCATCGATGTTATAGGAAGAATCACTCCAGCTGCATCTAATGGGCACAAGTTTATTCTGGTAGCAATTGATTATTTCACTAAGTGGGTTGAAGCGGCCTCATACGCCACTTTGACAGCAGTACAATTCGCTCATTTCATCAAGCAAAACATCATTTATAGGTATGGTGTCCCTCAGGCTTTTGTATCAGACAACGGGGTTCATTTCAAGGGAAGGGCTACAGAAGTTCTGGAAGAATTCGGAATTCAGGCTCATAAGTCAACCGTTTATCGGCCACAGACCAACGGAGTAGTTGAAGCGGCAAACAAAACCCTCAAGACAATACTGGAAAAAACCATTGAATCTGCAAGAAACTGGCACGAACAACTGCCATTGGCTTTATGGGGATATCATACCTCCATCCGTACTGCAACAGGGGCAACACCCTATTCTTTGGTTTACGGCATGGAAGTTGTTCTCCCGATAGAGCTTGAAGTACCGTCTCTAAGAATCATGATCGAATCAGAGATTAGTGAAGCAAAATGGCAGGGTACGAGATTCGAAGAACTCATGTTGTTTGATGAAAGACGACTCAAGGCTTTATATCATGTTCAGGGTTATCAGCGCAGGATCGCACGGGCATTTAACAAAAAGGTGAAATCCAGGCATTTGCAAGAAGGTGATATGGTCTTAAAGGAGATTCGAGCTCCCGTTTTCGATCCCCGTGGGAAGTTTCGACCAAAATGGGCTGGTCCGTACATTATCAAGAAGATCTTGTCAAGTAGTGCAACGGAACTCATCGACCTTGACGGCAACAGTTTTTCTACTCTGGTTAACATGGACCAACTCAAGAGATATTATCCCTGAGAGAAGCTCGCTGGACTGAAAACCACAAGGGTGGGCAGTGCCAGGCAAAATTTAGAGCAAGCCTGCTAGGTTGAAAACCGACATTGGGCGACTTAGGCAAAATTTAAGGCAAATCAAAATCAGCTCGCTAGACCGAAAACCCGAAAGGGCGGTACTAGGCAAAATTCAGAGCACAAAAGGAGAGTGTCAATACCCGAGTGAACCCTAACCAGAATTTGATGCCTGAACTACGTCATGACCTGATTCCTTTCAAAAAGATACGTAGGCATCCTCACATTGAGGATCGGTCATTATCTATCTGAAAAATCTCTCTGAGTTGGTGTCCGTTCAAGATGCGCATAAATTCAAAAGCAAAGTTTTCATTAATCATCTTTATTTAAAAGGCTTCTTGGATTACATGGCTGAGCATGAAACTTGCAAAACACAAACAAGCATGACCTCCACATGATACATCTAGTGGGTCAAAACAATTTATTTCAAGCACATTAAGATTGAGTCTAAAAGTCAAGTTTTGTCTTTGTTCTCTCTTGTTTGCATGTCTTCTACCAGCCACCTCACATATCGATCGGAAAGGTTGACACTCGGATACTGGTCCAGCGGGATGACAGTGCGTTCCCTTCAGTTATTTTGATAAGCCCTGAATGAAGCCAGATTGGTATTCGGCAATACAAAGTTTTCAGGTTGTGGTATCTTCTGACTAACTCCGAGTTGGCGGAGAATACGATTTGGGATGTAGAATGTCCAGTTGTTCATACCAGCCAAGATCATCCGCTGACGCCCCATGTTGCTCACAGACATAGCCGGGATATCTGTCCACATTATGCGCCAAGCAATTGTTTCTGCAGAAACTCGGGTAAAAATCCCGAACCAACCATGCACATCATTGGAAGGTTCCAGATAACCTCTCTGAATAACCCCCTTGTTTCATGAATCCGCCCCCGGGGCACGGGTTCCAACAGATTCGCCTTATCACAAAGCCATGTCTGCATGAGAGTAAAAAAAAAAAAAAAGTGAGAAACCATAGAAAACCTAAACCCAAGTGTTGAGGTAAAATGAGAACGAGCGAAAAGCCAGCAAAAGGAGAGCCGAGTGAGAAGCCTACCTGTAGGAGCAAAGCACTTCCTTCAAAAATATTGGTCTAACCAGCACGAACCTTATCCAGGCCCATCAAAGTTTCAGCCAAAACCATTGGGGCCACGTCTTTGTGCTCCTCAATTTGCATGGCCACCCCAACCAAAGATGAACTGGCCTGACCATCAGATCGGATGAATAGTGCTTGATAATGCGCGGAATGTTAATCACACCATCTTTGAGCATAGATTTTGTTGCCTGGAAGTTTATCCCAAGCCTAGCTGACAACACATCGGCACAGTTTATCCCATGCAAGGGGATGATTGGAACCTCCAGAGAAAAGCCTCCAAGGTACGCATGGAACTCCTCCACAGTGGGGCACACTTCATTAAAACCAAAGCGGAATACATGCACCTCCGGATCCCAGAATTGTACCGCAGCATGCAGGAGCTCGGGCCGAATGGATACATCCCGGATATAGCGCAATGAAGTCATACGGTGGTCCCGAAAGTTGAGCCACCCGAGGCCGTCAAGACCATCGAGCCATGTTCGAACTTGAGCTGAAAGATCCATGGTAATCGAGTACGGGTTTTTGAGTTAACAGAAGAAGGATAATATTCATGCATGAGTTTTATAGGGAATCGGGGTTGTGAAAATCTGCAACTCTCGTCATGCGTGCCAAGTAGAGAAATGAGAAACTTGGGTAGCAACGCGTCACGGATACCCTCCATCAATGCCCAATGATATACTGGAAATAGCAGGGAAGCTGACAGCACTGTCACAAACTGAAAGTTTTGGAATGTTCATCAACAGAGCCGAACGACTCTTGGACATAACCGGCCGGCTCTCTCAGCACAGCCGACCGGCTCTCCAGCCCAGATTCAAAGAAAAATTTCCAGTTTGAGGTTCCGAAACTATTCCCTGCCATATTAATCTTGCCAATATTTCTGGACATTAAAGTTCTAATGGACATTCTAAAGTTGTGGGAACAATCGGATTGCGATTCCAAACTCATTTGTCTATCCCGGCACTCCGAAACGCTAAATATGCCAAAAACTGATGAATCGAGGCCCCGCCACCCCGTTCTCCGGGCATCACTGGTAAAAACCGTCCTCGGCAAGCGCATACAGCACCTAGGAAATATCACGAGCCGATATCCATGGAAAGTTTGAGGTCCAAAGTACTAAAAACTCGAAAATGGCCATTTTTAGCTTTTATGGACGTCAAGTTGCGACTAACAGCTCGAAAATCATTCCGGTCAGGTTCTTGATGATATTTTTGCATGGACGCGTTCCAAATAGTATTTGAAAGTTGTGTGAGCAATCGGTCTAGCATTTCGATCACACTTAAGCAAAAAGAAGCCCCGATACGGACGGATACGGCGAAACCGACCAACCGGCAAGCCGAAACTCCATTTTCCTAGAAGCATCAAAATGCACGAAACGGCCATTTTTGGAGGCATAATCAAAGGCTAAACTTCGGTTTAAGGGTCCAAATCCCGCATGGCTATTCTTTTTGCAAACTTTTCTGCTCTATCAGCTCAAGACGAGTATTTGAAACTTGCGTGCGCAATCGGATCGGGATTTCGACCTCATTTGGGTAGGTAGATACTCCACTGTGTCGGATACGGCGAAACCGACACCCGAAACGAAATATTGAGAACAAGAGCTCCTGTTGCTGTATTTTCAACGATTTTTTGCATGAGCAAGCCATAATAAGTGTTTAGGGATTGTGGGAGCAATCGGATTCGCGTTTGGACTTCATTCTGTCAAACCGGCACATCAACGGGCCCAATATGCCCGATACGGCAGGTCGGGGCAAGCTAAAACGACTGTTTTTCGTCCTTTTGACAACAATGGCCATGGAAAGCATGAACAATCATCTATGACAATGAATTAAGATTGTCAAATCAACTTTTTGGGAATCCAAGGGTATTGAAGTCCGAATATGGCCAAACGGGAGCCGTCAACGGGCCGAAACGCGTTCGAGTGTTGATTTTTCCATTTCAATCATTCAAGCAAGATACAATAACTATGTGTGACCATTTAGAAGCATTGTTTGTCATGTAATATACAAATTCCAAGTTTTGGTGTCTTGTGTCGCATTATGTCGGGTTGTTATCGATTCTTCATTTTCCAAGTTCTTTCTTACAGTCAAAAAGTCTTTATTTTTCCAGGGGCATGTCCCACAAACTTCTCCAGACTCCTATGTTTCTTTGATCAATCATGCTTGTTAGACTCAATTTTAATCTCGAAAGCAAGCTAGTATGGATGATTTGAAATAATAAAAGTGCAAGAATCATATAAACATCTGTGCGGCATCCATAAAAGTGCAGGTACATCCATCTGAGGGCAAAAATGGCCCAACATCATCATCCCTATCTACTCGGCTCGCAGGCCGTACTCATAAAAAGGCAAAAAGGGACAAACAGGCGCCCAAATAAAAAACGAGCACGCAAGCTCGACCTAAAAGCCACTACGACGTCTCTTGACCACAAGGCGCTCAGGCGTGCTAGAGTCGTCGTCCTCATCACTACCACCATCATCATCATGCTCATCATAATCCTCGTCACTACTGCTCTCCTCCCGAGAAGCCCATCTTCGAGCGGGTACAGAATTCCCGCGTGCACTCGACCCAGGCCTCTCAACCAGCACCCCGCCAGACGGTGGGATTAGAGATGTGACACGTGTCGGCTCTCCCCCGGCACGCTTCATCAAAGGCCTCCTCACCGGTCGTGGAGGAAGAGCCACATCCTGCATAGAAATCTCAGCGTCAATAAGCGAATTCAAAGCATTCAGAATTCAAGAAAAGCGGCACACAAAGGATACCTGATCCGAATCACTGTCAACTGAGCCCCTGCGCCCCCTCGGTCTACGACGGCTCCCAGACGCTCCGCCGCCCGTCCAGCAGTCACCTCCAGTACCGTGTCTACCAGTACGGCCTCCGCGACCACTCTCTGCTCCTCCGGCTCTATCACCAGCTCCGCCTCTATGGCCACCAACGCGGACGTCTCCACCACCTCTTCCGCCACTAGCTCCATCATCACCTCAATCACCTCCTGGGCCAGGCACCAAACCGGGCTCAAGTCGGTCCTGTGTCGGGATAACCTCACCCGGCATGAGGCGCCGCACTAAAGCCTCCAGATCCCGCGAGTACTCGATCTGAGACCTGGCCCACTCAACAGGAATCTGCAATGAAAGTTGAAAGTAACATCAGGTAACAAACATTATATTTGAATTGAAATTGGAAAACTGACTACTTTATTTTTATAAATTTCAGGTTACCTCTATCGCCTCAAAAGTCACGGGCCCGGTAACAGCTGGGACGTCTATCATTCTCATGGCTCCACCCAGTATCATCACGTCCAACACCCTCCTAACTGCAGGCAACGGAACAGGCTCTACAGGAGCCGGTGGAGGTGTCAAGTCCAAAGTGTGCGCCAAGAAGCTCGTCACATAGCCTGGGTAGTCTGGAGAGGAGTCAAAGACTAACTCCGTATCTAGGACGGTGAAAGTCTCCAACTCCTCCACTGTGTACTCCTGCGTCCTCTGAACACATGCTGGAAGCAGACCTGGCACTCTGAACTTAGTCAACTCTAGGGACTGGCGTGACATTCTCTCACCCAAGTACCACCTCCAACCAAACAGGGACTCCAACAGAATCCGCCCCCGGGTAACTTCTCTGCTCCGGGCCAAGTAAGGAAGATCCAAATCACCCCATGGGTTCCAATGAGCCTGCAACAAGTATTCAAGGATAAATCAGTTTGGATTAAGAAAATTCAGTACGAGCAAATTGAATGACATGACAGCACAGTTTCAAGAAATTTCACTGTAGTCCCTGTACTCTGGTCTAGGAAGACATGAAGGGCGTTCACATCACGTCTCACTCCGCCTTCCCTCACATGACTCCGTGTCCACTTCAGTGCTCGCGGAAACACGTCCTGGGGATCATGAGTGTTCCTTGGAGCCGGAACTCCAAACACCTCATAGGCCCACACCTGCAAGTTTTCAAAGTCAGTTATCAAACAAGCAACAGTACAAAGGTACAACCAAAAGCCGGAAAATCAAGCAGTGTTACCTCCAGGACTCTCCAATAGCCACAGATCTTCGCACCCCTCCCTCTGGTAACGGCTCCCAAAGAAACGTACAGTGTACACAAGGCCGCGCCACCAAAGTCAAACCTCCTCGCCTCCTCAACTACCTCCAAGGCAGGCAGCCAACCCAAGTGCACATGGTTCTGCTTATCCGGAAACAAGGAAAAACCAAACAGGTATAGCAAATAGGCCCTCGCCATCCGGGAGGTCTCCTCTGGTGAATCTGGCTCATGGTCCCAAATGGATACCAAGCGATCCACCAGCACAGAAGGCATGTCACCAAACTCCCTCCCCAGGTAATGCCGCATCGCGGCACGGTCCAAGTACAGCTCAGAATCAAAGGGAATCGGATCTCCACCAACTCTCAAACCGGTAGTCGCCGTAAAGTCCAAAGGGGTGATAGTCATCTCCCCGAACCCGAAGTGAAAAATATCGGTGGTGTCCCACCAACGCTCTATCAAAGCCCTCACCAAAAACCGGTCAGAGTAAGTCGGCAGCAGTGCCCGTATGAAAGGAAGAAAGCCATATCTATCCACCAAATCCCTCACCCCCTGTGGCAACCCGTTGTACAACGCCAAGCAATTTGACGGCCCTCCGTATCCCAGCATGGGCCGATTCACTTGTTTCAAAAAAAAAAAAACAACACACAAGTTCATTCTGTGCAAAACAACAATATCATATTCAAAGGAAAAACACAAATTAAGATACATACCAGAGGCCTCCTCGAAATGTGTGTATGTGGGTCCCGCAGGATCTGTGAGTCTGGGTAGAAAGCCAACAGTGGCTCGTACACCTCGCACCCGGACGGTGCAAAGAAGTGCGTCCGCAGCACGTAAGTCTCAGGAGTAAAAGGGAGCCTATCCCTCAGAGAAGCTTTGACTGCTGCCACCACGGAAACCCTCACCCCGCCAATCACTACACCCTCATCCCTAACCTCCTCCTGCTCTCTCTGCTGAACCGAGGGCTCACCAACTAACACCGCCAGGTCCGAAAACTCCTGAATGTTCCGAGCCAAAGTCTCGTCTGTAACCGCCTCCAAGGTGTCTCCAAGGGTAGTACCCCGCTCACTCGAAGTGCCAGCGGGTCTGTGAAACAAAGTGGGATCTACGGCCTCTCTCTCTCCTGCTCCCAGAGCCAAAGTCAAACTCCTAAAAACTCGAGACACTGAAGGCTCGGTGAAACCAAGTGATCCCTCACCATCACTACCCTCCTCCATCACCACATCATCGCCCCCAGGTCCTCTAATCAACACTGAACCACCAGGTGTCCTCACCTCTCCTCTGACTGGTGTACCCAAAACAGCACTCCGAACCTCAGGAGGAACCATAACCTCCTTACCCAAGTCTCTCCTCAAAGCCCTTGGCTCAACAGAATCATCTATGCCTGCTACATTCATCTCAACATCGGCAATGGGAGTACCCGTACCTGAAACGTCAGTGTCTACTGGCGTGGAGCCACTCTGAGTAGCAATATGCCAACAAGGCGATCAACCTCCATGGCCACGCCTCTCTCCTCAGCCGCTGCACTCTCCGGTCTGTGCATGGCACTATCTCCACCCTCTGTTGGTTCATCCGTACCCAGACCCTCATGGATCGTGCCTTGATCAACCCCGACTATCCTCTCAGATGCAACCAAAGATGTTTCACCAAGGTTTTCAAACTCCTGAGCCTCAGCCATAGCCGGCCGAACTACCTCTTCAGCCGCCCGGTCGTCTTTCACATCAGCACCGGCGGTGCTTGTCTCGGTTACAACCGGATCAACTAAAACAGGACTAACGCCACTTGAAACCGGCGCAATCGGGCTACTCATGACCGGAGCATCATCCATCACCTCCTCCCCACGCGTCGGCGTCGACGTACGGTCGCTAGAAGAAGAAGACCGGTCCTCCCCAATGCCGGAATCGGCCATTGCCGTCGTTCTCAGATTTCGTTCGGGTTCTAGGAAGAGCTTTGATGAAAGAAGAAAAGGCTTGTTTGGAAGTGTTCTTGCAAAGGAATCAGGGCAAATATGCGAAGATTCAGGAACCAAATCAGTTTTAAACCGACCCCGCAGAATAAATGTCAAGACCGTCCGGCTCATCCGAAATGGTCGTCTGGCCCTTTCACCCTTCACGACCTTCCGGCTTATCAGAGATAGCCGTCCGGTCCTTTCCGTTCAAGCCGGCCGGCTCTCTCTTGATCGGAGTAATTACATTGTAAGTCCCTCACTTTCCTTTTTATTATTTCAGTGAAATTAAGTTCTGTTCTTATAGAAAACTAAAACTTCTGCTTTTAGAACCATGGTATTATTTTCGTAAAACCCTCAATGGTAATATTTTCATAAAATCCTCAATGGTAATAATTTCATAAAAAAAAAAAATCCTCAATGGTAATATTTTCTTAAAATCCTCAATGGTAATAATTTCATAAAAAAATTCCTCAAGGGGATCATTTCCATAAAATCTTCAATGTTACTATTTATTTTCTTCCCTCGTTAAATAATGAGGAGTCAATTTTCACAACGCCCTCAACGACATTTCTGATTTTAAAAATTCGTCAGGTAATTATTTGATTTTTCCAAAAATCATCGTTCGTTTTTCCCTCGTTGAAAAATGAGGAGTCAATTTTCACAATGCCCTCAGCGGCATTTCTAATTTTAAAAATCCGTTAGGTAATTATTTGATTTTTCCAAAAATCATCGTTAGTTTTTCCCTCGTTGAAAAAGGAGTCAATTTTCACAGCGCCCTCAGCGGCATTTCTGATTTTAAAAATCCGTCAGGTAATTATTTGATTTTCCAAAAATCATCGTTCGTTCTTCCCTCGTTGAAAAATGGGGAGTCAATTTTCACAAATGCCCTCAGCAGCATTTCTAATTTTAAAAATCCGTCAGGTAATTATTTGATTTTTCCAAAAATCATCGTTCGTTTTTCCCTCGTTGAAAAATGAGGAATCAATTTTCACAGCGCCTTCAGCGGCATTTCAGATTTTAAAAATCCGTTAGGTAATTATTTGATTTTTCCAAAAAAATCATCGTTCGTTTTTCCCTCGTTGAAAAATGAGGAGTCAATTCTCACAGCGCCCTCAGCGGCATTTCTGATTTCAAAAATCCGTCAAGGTACTTATTTGATTTTAGCCCCGATGAACTACGTTTGGTCTGATCCCTACAAATGGGGTACGTAGGAAGCCTTAGAGGCTCGATCACATTTTATCGATTTTGTTTTCATATGTTAGGGCAACCGAAATTGGGATGTCTCTTTATCTTCAACGCAACTTGCATCACAAAATGATGACCAAGTCACGTCAAAGAGGGGCAACTATAGACACCCCAAAATGAAAAAAAAAATTGCAGAAGTTGTTTAAGATGGAGTTTTCTATGTTTTGATGCTTGGTAGTTTAGGGTTGTGATAACGGCCAATGGGTAGTTGACCTGAGCTTACAATAGGCTGTTATTAATTTTGCTTACCCTCTCTTTTGCAACCACGGTCATTATAAGATAATAAAGTCCTTAGTTGATCTCTAGTGCGCCTCTACTCCATTTTAATGCATTTTTGCGTATCTTACGCATTTTAGTCATGTTCATGCTTGTGTCGCTCTTATTTTTGCTTACTCATTTGAATAAAAGCTTCTATCTTGCAACGCTCCACCAATAAAATGCATAGCATCTTGTTCTTGCTAGTGCAAAATTCCAAGCGTCAATTGTTGGGATATGTCTATCCTTTGTGAGTGAAAATTTTATTGTGAGAGTCAGCCCTGTAAGATTTTGAACGAAGCTTTCGTGTGACTTGCCGTAAACAAATTTTAACTAGTTTTGTTCACTTTTGTTCATGTGCATGTTTTGTAGTTGTGCATAATTTATTTTCAAAAAAAATAAAAATATATATATATTAAAAAATAAAAAATCTTTATCTGACCTTAGTTAGTTGGATTTGGGATGGATATGTGGTGAGCAATGTGTCTTTAAAAAAATAAAAAATAAAATAATAATAATAATAAAACTATTTGTTTATTTAGTTCTTAAATGATTCACAGTGTTTTGTGGGTTATCATTGCTGAAAACCCTCACGAGACTTCACTCGTCCTACCGGGGCCGCCCAGGGGTTTAAAAGACGTATCCATTTTAGTTTGTTTTTATTATTTGTATTTCTTTTGTTTGCTAGGGACTAGCAAAGTTCAAGTTGGGGGGTGTGATAAGCACACAAATATTAAGTTCTCAAATTTGATCTATTTATTAGGTTTATTATTAATTTTTAAAAGATATTGTGCATAAGATTTGTTTTGAGTGTTTCAGGATAAAAACAGTGTAAATATGGTGGATTTGCTGCGGGGAACATGCATGAGCGCAAAGCACTGGATCATTTTGCAATTGGCAAAAGCTGGAGAAAATTTGATTTAATAAAAAAAACAAAAGAGGGAATAAAGTGGAAAAGTTAATGTCTTTGTGTCGGCTGGGAATCTTGTGATTGCGGAGCGCGATTGATACCAGATTATGTGCTACGAATGCTTGTCAAAGTTAATAAATTACATGAGTTATACCGTTTTATTCCCGGTATTAAAATAAGAAATTTGACTGTTCCGGCACTCCAATCGGACTCCGTTTTGAACATCAGTCAAGAGCGTTGAGGACCAAATGGAACACATTATTCCTTGCTCACATGCTCTGCCGTGCATCTTCTTCGAAATATAATAATGCCATTATGGGCATTCTATTTCATGTCAGTGAAAATCTCACCCAGCCAGCTCCCTCATGCCACGTGATGGCAACAAAGGGCACCCAATATTCCTTTGATCATGATCTCAGCCGTTGATTCTCATCACAGTACCCATGTGTGCGCGCTACACGGAATCATTTTCCATGCTACACCTAATCAGCCAGTCACCCACTGCCAACACTTATTTTGCCTATAAGAGGAGCAGCTCTGCTGCATTGAAAGGAATTATCAGGGGTAGACAGTAGGGTAGGATAGTAGAGGAGGGCAAGCCAGTAGTTAGGGGTTGTCTCTCTCTGCCAAAATTTAGACTCTCTGCCGAAATTTTCTTTCTTTTTTTTTCCAAGTTTTATTTTTCTTCTTCCATTGTTTTCTTCTCATGTTTTTAAGTTAATCATTTCCTAAATTTTCAAGAAGTTTTCAATTGATATTGTCTTGTAATTTATTTCTATTATGTTGA
>JAXBDA010010102.1:0-11181 GCA_036023075.1 Gaultheria prostrata
TTCCATAGTAAATTAATTCAAATCATTTAGTTAGTAAATTAACAAGTCGAACAAAGGGTGGCTACCTAAGAGCTAAATTAAACTAGATTTTCCCACTTTTGAGTCAAACACCGTCGTCCGTCTCTGTAGTTCGACTCCGGTACTTCCGGATTATTGTGCTACACTGATTGGTAGTCATGCGCTTGGGACGTGTCTTTGAGTCTTAATTTTATACACCCGGTCAGTCAAGCATCTCACTTTTAACAACAAAATATTTAAAATACTATACTAAATTGAAGTTATTAAGGGTAGATTTGCACTACCGTCTACCTAGTGTACGTAGTAAAAAATGAGATAGTTTCCGCTAAATGATAATTTTGAAATGTAAATATAGAGAATACCGTTTAGACAATAATGGACTATGGTATTTTCAGTATTCGCGGATCACAAATTGTAATGGCCGAGGGTCAGAGGAGTCAGGCTATGCGGGCCTTGACGGTTAGACAAGTCAAACCTGGCTCGGGGCTGCAATCAAAGCTGCCCGGAGATCAGACCAGACGGTTCGGACGACCGACTTACTTTGGAGCTCGGCTGGGGCTTCGGTACAGACGCCCACGCCGCGCCCCTTGAAGTCATCCTCAACAAGGATGAAGTCCATCAGCCTCGGCAATGACCTTACGGCGATAACCCTACGGCGGCCCTTAGTGCCTGTGGCCTGGGACATGGTTCATGATGGACGAAGCCTGGAGCCTTCGGCGAGTTGGATGTGCTTCAGGGCTATGCAACCATCTCCAAGCCAAGCACGTTGGGGCTTCGGATCCTTCTTGCCGAAGGGGTCTTTGATTGATGGGACCTGACAAGTGACAGGTGACAGGTGGAATCAGGCGGCGCCCAGACGAGGTGCCCACCGGTATATGCTATGGACCAGAGGGTAGCCCTAGATCTGTTGCCAGTGTAGGCTTTGCAAAGGTGACATCAATCGAAGCGGCGGAGGCGCCCGAGGCATTCCTGACTAGCCCGTATGCTGTGACGGAGACCGGGGATGCGCGTGAGGTACACCCAAAACTTAGTGAGCAAGTCTCTCCTTGCCTATAAAAAGGAGCGCTCACTCACCAAGTTGAGGGTTCTTCTTCCACTCTTCCTACACCTACACTTCTTCATATTCTCCAGCCATTTCCTCACTTCCGGTGACTTACTAGACCGTCGGAGTGCCTGCCCGAACCACCACTGTCCAGGCTAGGCACTGACGCGGGTGCTACTTGTGCAAGCCATCACAGGAGAACCTCTTGGGGTCCAGACGGAATCCATTCACCTACCACCCATCTTCCACCGTTGAAGGTCCAGAGAGGTCAAGTCGGAAAAACACTTCTCACACAAATTATCAAAATCAATTAACGTTTGTGAGGAGAATGAATGACCTGAGAAAAAATGCAACAAATCACCTCGTCTAGTAAAATGCTATTCCATGCCGAGACTCTTGTACCGTAATTTCTGGTACAATACTAATAAAATAAACACACTCTTGTACCGAATTAGCAAAATATTCTTGAAGCTAACACTAGGTTTTACAGTATGTTTCAGGCCTAACATAGAAATATGGCGATTTGGTCAAAGATTTAGCCAATCCCTGGAGAATCACATCAGTTGTTTTGTCCTTTCCTCTACATCTACTTTAAGAAGAATCAAAATCACAATGCTAAACTAGCAGCAATTATCTCGAAGAATAATGTTGGATATACCTCTCTATCACACCCGTTATTTGCAATGACATAGTGTTGAAAATTTTATAAAAAAACATAGGCAACCGAAGAGCCAGCGGTTATAAGCTTATTGAAGACCCCTCGTGATGTGGGATTATGACAAATTTCATTCCAACAGTTTCGGAATTCAAGTCTGTCTCTTTCTTTCGTTGTGTGAGAGAGACGGACACACATTCATTATTGGAGATATTCCAACGTTCGTAGTTCAACCGTTTTATCGTGGAAGTAAGACACAGATTATCCTACAACCTCGGTAGGCGGCGATTCTTTTTTTTAAAGGAGACTATGACAGGACTCGGTTCGGTTTTATTACTTCAATTTGCAGTTTATGTAATCTTTTAGTAGTTAGATTTCTGTATTGTAATTTTTAAGGTTTTATATCAATGAAATTTGCCGTTAATTTTTCCCTGCAAGTAGCATATGACTTGTTATACGACTAGATTATAAATTGATTCAGTTATGAAAAACTCTTCGGATTAATTTGTAAAATAAATCAAAACAATCAATGAAAAATACATTAAAAATAGGAAAAATTTGTAATAAAATTTTGTTAATTCTACACATGAAGTATAAAAATATTATACGAGGCATTGAAGCCAAACACCCCAGCACAAGTCGCGTCATGCCTTGCCTAGCCCGGTGTCGGGTGAGTTTTCAAGTGTTTGCGGGTTAACAAGCACCCATCGAGTCATTTTTCTAGTGATTGCTTGGTAACAATCACCCGACAGATCCTTTTTCAATGATTTCGGATGAAGTACTTCCCGGTTAAAACCATTCAAATCATCAAAATTCAATCAGAAAATATGAGATGTGAGATTCCTCACTGTAGCAAAATAAGAGATAGTGTGTGTATATATATAAGGAGAGAGAGAGAGAGAGAGACCTGGAAGAGGTTGAAAAGGGCGGGAGCGGCGGCGAGGCGGCCGAACGAACGAGAAGCTTCAACAGCGACCTGAATAGCGAGAGCTTCGACAAAAGGCTCCGGCCAAACGCCTTCACCGGAGCGCCGGCGAGACGACGACGGCCCTTCGAAATCGCCAGTAGTAGTACCTCTTCTTCCTCGTCCTCTTCCTCTTCCTCCTCCTCTACTTCCATTTCCACCGTATTGTGACGACGATGAAGCCATCAAAAACTATACATATACATATCAATGTATATATGTATAGCTATAGTGAATGAATAACGGAAGCGAAGCTATAGAGACAAAAGAAGAAAACCGTAAAGGAAGATAGAGACAGCAATGGGGCCCCACTAGGACGAGTCTGTTGATATCATGTGGTATATGTATTGGTGACGGTTATGGCGCAGAAAATACGGCGGAGGAGCGGCGGAGGAGGAGGTGAAGGTGGTTGTGGAAGTTTTTGGGAAGAGGAGGGTGTTTGAACGACGACACGTTAATCGGTGGTGTTTTTATCTGCGTGCTCCTTCCACTCCTGCTGTCAGTTAAGTATAAATATTTTATTTGATTGTTTTTATTTTTTTGTCGTTGGTCATTGCTTATATATATTACACGGGGAGGGGATGAGATTCGATTCCAAAATATAGTGTGGGGCATTCAAGAGCTCTATCGCATGAGTTAGACACCACTTGCAGTATAAATATTTTATTTAGATTTTATTAAAATGTGACCCATGCACCTGATAGTGCTCATTAAATGAGTCTAATTAGATATTTGTTTGCGTAAAAAATCTAAGTTATAAACAATAAGCATGAACTCTTTTACTATTTTTAGTATAGCCGTATAGGAAATCTAAATATATCAATTACTTTTACTATATAAAAGTGATTTTAATTAACTTATTTAATGAACCTTATCATGTGTTTGGGTAATAAAAAAACCCCATTTTATTGTGGAAAATGCTATATACATATGTTAAGGTTGAAAAATATATTAAAATATGTGAAAAATATAGGAGTATAAAATATGTGAAAGTGTATTGAAAAGTGTAAAAGATATATATTGTAGTATGTTTTTTTATTTGTTAGTGTGCTTATTATGTGCCTATTGGGCACACGTTAGCAAAACCATTTTATTATACAGATATTTATATAGAGTCTTGTTAACGTGTGCCCAATGGGCACACAATAAGCACACAACCAAACAAAAAAACACACACACTTCAATACATCTTTTACATTTTTCAATACACTTTTACATATATTTATATACTTTTCACATATTTCAATATATTTTTTCAATATTAACATATGACTATTGGGCACACGTTAACATATTTCATTTATATATGCTTATTTTGAGCTTTCAGATTGTACTTATCTACTCCCTCTCTGACAATGTCCACATAGGACCTAGGAAATAGGGGCTGTTTCGGAACCTGTGATTTTTTTTAAGATATAGACGAATAGCTTGTTTAGATATAGCTTGTTTAAAAGTGTAAAAGCTATTGAAAAGAATAGCTTGTTTAGATATAGACGAATATATTTAAAATGAGTAGTGTTTAAATACATTCAAATAAATTTCGTATTTGTTAGTTTCGAATCAAATTTTAGAACAATGTTAGTTCGTCTGGACGACAAAAATTGAAAATTTGAAAAATTAAAAAATTATAATTCGAACTCAGAATTTTTTTCAATAAAGTCGGAAAATATGGCTTTTGGCTTATTTTTGTCTTCAACAAAAAAAAAAATTGACTTCGGATTAGATTTTTTTACTTTTCGGATTGCTCTAGTCGAGAAGAAACAAAAATTCAGAAAAATTCGACATGAGACTAAAAAATGCGAAAAAATTGAATAAAGACAAAAAAAATCGAATTGACTTATTTAGTCAACATAGGCCCTATTATTAGAAGTTGATTTTTTTTTGTCAAACGGTAGAGGAATACAATTATGAACAACATCAAACTGGAAAACAAAGTCCATAATCACTATAAGCTCAATCCAAACACCCACATGCAAGTAGGGATATTTGAAACAAAGTCGACAATCACTATAAGGCTTACCCAAACACCTAGAGGAAAGTAGGGATATCCGAAACAAAGAACTCGTTTTCAGAAACTTTCTTTTGCAAACTTTTTTGTTGTTGTACGAGAAAAGTCATTTTCTCACAATAAATCTGTTAAAAAAGTCACAAAAGGACAGTTTGAAAACAAAAAAGTTTGTGAAATGGGCCCACAATCACTATAAAGCCAGCCTAACTATCCCCATTAAGAAAATACATTGCCCAACAAATAGCGGAGAATAACATCCACATGCAAGTGAACAAATTCGAACTCCGAACCTTCTAGTGAAATACATGCAAGAGTCCCGACCAACTGGGGCCAGTTGGTCAGAAGTTGAGTTTGACATGGAAAAACCACTCAATTGGAAACCTTAGAACTTCTTAGTGGGTGTTTGGGAGCGTCTTTTTTTAGCAAGTTGTGAAATTTATTTGACCCTATCATGTATTCTTTTTTCAATTTATTTCATTGACAAAAATAATCACACATGAGCGTTACAATTATCGACCAAAACACAAAACAATGTTATGTAGCCAATTTAGTAATGTGGTACAAAAGCTATACAATATTTTGAATACTATTTTTTCAATGAAAATACTTTTCTTAAGTCGGCTGCCCTCGATCTAAAACTCGTCTCGCCGTCACTGAAATTGTGTTGTCCATATCTTAGAGGAGTCAATGGAGAGCTGACTTTTATATATGTCTAGTAATTAAAGCCTCTATATGCCCTTATGCAAAGGAAGCGTGAACTTCATGTCCCTTAATATATGCCTACAGAGATATGATGACTTGGTGCATGTGATTATTAGCCATGCATAATTTAAGTCTCATGCTTATAAAAATATAATGTCTCAAAATGATGTCATTCGATAATAGTAATGATCTCCCTGTGCTTTACTGCTCAAGAATTAGGGTTACAACATCTAGAAACTTGCACATGGAGTGATGAAGATGTCTCTCTCCAGATTAAAATTTTAAAATACGCGTATTGTATAAGGTTTCCTAGCCAATTAACAGATATATATGGTGCAATATTATGTAACAAGTATTCATAATTATGTGAGTCACAAGCTATGGCAACAATGAATGTCAATGAAAACTTTTTGCATTTGTTTGTGTGTGGTAATCTTATGAAAGAAAGCATGGCTAGCTTACGCGAGGGATGTGTTAAAGACGTAAAAAATAATTTATTTATTTTTTTGCATGTAGTAGTAACCGAAATGAAACTAAATTTCTTCAATTTCTTCGCTAAACATGAAAAAAAAACTTATGAGAGAGGTGGAGAGCAATTCGGGATCGATCCTTGTTACTAGTTGGCGATAAAATTTCTAAATATTTAATGTCTAAAGACCCTATTTTACCCTTAAAAGCTAATACCAGCCATATATTTTTTACTCCACTCTATCATCCAATGCAATATATGAATCGAAGATGAAATTTGGGAATAGGAATGGAATAAATGAGGGGGCTTTTGTTTCCCCTTTTCGGGGTGGTAAAGTAAGAAATAAGTAGGGATGACAATTTTCCCCAAATCCGATGGATACTCGTCCCACCCCGTCTATTTGGAGACGGATATTACTCGATTTTTCATCTAATAGGAGCGGGCATGGTAGAATTTAAAGAATCCCCAGTTGAACACAGGGCGGGTATAATTTTGTGATACCCACCTCCGAATACTCATACCTACCCCCTTTCAAATTGTATGTTATTTTGTTTTATTTATAAATGTATGGATATATGCGGGCATATAGTATATAAATGTTTTTGTTTGTGTGTATATAAGTGTGCATATATGTATAATATTTATTTTTTGTTTCAGATTAAAACTATATATACTTAAGTGTTAAAAAAAGTTGGTAGTTAGAATTTCTTATAATCGCGGTGGAATAGTATAATTCTTTGTGACATTCTATTCTATTTTGTTTTAAATGGATTTCTCGTATACTTGCGCCAAAACTTTATCGAGAATAATTACTACACCAATTTACAAACAGTAGGTTCAATTTTTTTTATTCTGAATCGATATGAATTGAGAATTAAAAATAATACAGTAACTGCTCTGAAATTAAGGGGAAAAGACAGAAAAAAAGAAGAAGAAGAAGAAGTAGTCCAGGCTATAAAGTCTTTATAGACCATTCTTGGGCAATATCATGAAATATGAATTGCAGCGCTATGGGTAGTTGGGTACACCAAATGGTGTACACCATATCATGTGAGACTTATTTTCGATTCCCACGGTAATGGTCGAATCTGCATAATATTTTTAAATGATTTATTTAAGAGTTCTTGGAAAAAAATCAACTCGTTCGGATATCGAGAAAGGTTTGATCAGTGTTTATACGTGCGCATTTACTTACGAACACTGATCAAGTGCTTTTCGAATCCGAACAAGCAATTTTTTTTCGATAACTCTTAAATCAATAATTAAAATATATTAAACGACTCGGATCATTACTGTAATATGATGTACACTAAAAGGGTGTTCCGCTAAGATTGGTTTTTTGGTTTTTTTTATGTGAAAGCTCGAAAAACGCGTAGCTTTTTGTAGTTTTTTATGTGATGTATTGTGAGGGGATGACTTGTCTCGAAAAACGTAATAAGCTAGCTTTTGATTTTTTAAGTTAGTGGAACGGGACCTAAGATATACACCATTTGGTGTACTGGTAGCTTTTTCGAATTGAATATCGAGTTTACGTGGAAGGAAGAGGGACAGAAAGGCAGAGTGTTCTTTTTGACTAAACAAGATCGGAGGCTCAGGTCTATACGTGGTGGCCATGCTCATGTCTTTTCACACTACTGATTCTGCGGCCATATCAAGGAAGACAGACCACCTTCGGAGAATATTTATTACTCAGCGGATCGTACCATTTGGCCCACCCAGGCCCAAGTGTAGGACAAGAAAAAAATGGCTACTTCAAAATGATACTCACTCCATTCCTAAATATGATCCCCACTTTTTCTCTCTTGCCTTTTTTCAAATAAAAAAATAAAATACTTTCGTGTATTATTTTTTGAATTTTTTTGCACCGAATTAAAGTACTCGTCAAGTACTTTAATTTGGTGAGAAAAAATTCGAAAAATGATTTACGGAAATAGTTCATTTTTTTATTTGAAAAAAGGCACGACTTTTCGTAGTGGACCATTAATTTGGAACCGAGGGAGTATTTTTTAGAGTATTTTTTTAGCTTGACAAATTTCATCTTCGTCTTTTTCCCAAAACACACTTACCTGTTCCGTTAAGAGGATTTTTGGGCTTTTTAGCTTTCACACTTTATGGGATAGAACATTTTGTTCACGGGTATTGAACTTTATATCCCATTTTCAATACTTGCACCCCCCTTTTGTTTTTATTAGGGTGAAATTACTAAAATATCTCTGCATTTTATAATCCCTTTGGGGTGTAGATATTGAAATGGAGGGGTATTTCAGTAATTTCATCCTAATAAAAACAAAAATGAATGCAAGTATTGAAAATGGGGGTGTGAAGTTCAATTCCCTTTGTTTACATGAGATAATTTAAATAAATATGATGGAATTGTTAGTGTAATTTTATTACCTGAGATAAGAAACACGAGCTCGTATATTGAAAGAGTGAAAATGCTTTATCCTTTGATGGCTACCTCTGGCTCTTAATTCTAAAGTTGTCCCTCGTTGCTGAGGCCCCGTTAAAAAGCCAGTTTATTACGCTTTTCAAGATAGTTCATCCTCTCACAATACATCACATAAAAAATCACAAAAAGCCAACGCGTATTTCAAGCTCTCACATAAAAAAAGCTAAAAAACCAAAAAATCAAAAAAACCAAGTTAGTGGCACACCCCCTCAGATTTGTTTTAACCAGCTTATTGGCTTTTTTGTTTTTCACGATTTTTTATGTGATATCTTGTGAGAGAGTGACTGCCTCGATGTTAGGAATAAACTGACATTTTGACTTTTTGAGTTAATGGAATAGAGCCTAAGTCGAAGCCATGTTGGTAGTTTACGGACCTCGTTGACAAAATCAATCGCATACCAAGGATATTGACAAGACATAGAAAGCTACTCCCTCCATCCCCATTTTATAGTCCCAGTTTGTACTTTTGATGTCCCAAAAAAATTGTCCCATTTCAAAACTAAATGGACAATAGGTAATGAATTCTCTCTTTTACCCCTCATTTTGAAATTAGTACTACTAAAAAAGTAAGAAAATGTAATAATTGAAGGGTAAAATGAGAAAAGTAGATTTTGAAAAGTGTAATGATTGTGTTTCCTTATTTAGTTGGAATCCCTAAAAGGGACCATAAAATAGGGACGGAGGGAGTATATGCATTATGAGAAAGGAGTATCATTAGTACTTGTTTGGGTAGCAAAATAATTTGCAGAATATTTCTTGCCAAAATGTTGATTAAGAGCAACTAGTGGTTGGAGTCATTTATGGAAGTCAAACCCTTTTTTTTTTTTTTTTTGTCATTCGTTATTCCTAGTTTATTTTATAGGGAGGGGAATAAGACTCGATCCCGAAATGCAGTGCTCTACCGCATGAGCTAGTCACCACTTGCAAATTTATTTTTTAGTTTACTACAATGCGACTTGCAAATCTATCATTAGTATGGCTACCAACATCTAATTAATTTGATTTTTTGCATGAATGATCTACTCAACATTTCCAACAAATTGTACGGTTCCGATCGCAAATTAAGATCTTATATAGCTCACAATTGAGGTTACTACGGGGACCCCAAATCCGTATGAGAGCCAATTTTAGCTTTGGCCGGAGATTTGGCTCCCGTTGGAGATGCTCTGGGTTGAAAAGGATACCATGGGTCACCCATGGCCCGAATTGAACGGGTCCAGTCCATTCTTGTACTGGTGGCAGTCTGCTCCCTACAGTCTATTTTGAAGCGAGTCCTGTCTCTCCTCCCAACAGTCATTTCCTCTCATCTGATGATGTAGTTCTACAAAACCCTGAGACAAAGAGATTGACAGAAAGAGATAGAGAAAGTACATATGGAAGGTCAGGCCTAGAGCCAGCAGTACATATAGGAGTATAATCTTGAAGGAAAATGCTAAAGTCAGCACTGATATATATCGTTGAGGTTTAAAAAGTGTATTAAAATACAATGTTAGGAAGGAATAAGCTCGAACTAGAGTGAAGTTTCATATGGATTACACCATAACGATAATAATTACTCCACAAAGTTTCGAACCTAAAACTCAGGAAGGATATAGCTCCAAAATTTTAGGTTTAACCATATATAGGCTTAATTTACTAACTCTCTCGCTAATATATCCGAGTCTTACATGAACTTTTTTCAAGTTTAGTCTACACTTTTTCTATTTCTCTCATTGAGAAAAAAAAATGTGATGTAAAAATGTAGTACTTACTAAAAATTACGTATAAAAATTAACCAAAAAAATTGTGCAGAAGTTCAGCCAAAGAGGCCTAGTTCTGTAATTACTTATGTTAAAAGAAACATCTTGCTAATGCTAATCTATACCCAATAAGTGGAAAATCATTATATATATATATATATATTGACAAAATAATTTGAATATCAATACACATTTTCATATATATCAAAATATTATCACGGGAAAAAAAAAATTTCTCAAATATCTATACACTTTATATTTATTACTACCATCTTCTACCCTCTGAGATAGGTATATTTTCCTACAAAAAACAGTACGGTGGAAGTACACAGCTGGATTTGGAAATGACCCGTAGTGTCATTCTTAGGGTGATCTGTGGGCCTAAAGAGCCTCGATTCACCTGCCAGGCCGGACAAGCCCATCTTTCTTACTTCTGTCGAGATACGCCAATGTACTTCAATGGAAAAAAAAATCCTGGTGGTATGAAAAAGGTTATGGATTGTAATTTTCTTCGTGATTACCGAAGTGTAGAGGGGAAGAAAGCTTAATTTGTTCCATATACCAAGTCTTTGGGGAATTGGGATTAAAGTTATGAAGCCCGCTTTTGTTGCCAACTCTTTTTGTCTTTACCTGAAACCCAAGTGCTTCTTAGTGCTCATGATGAGGATATTTCGACGGTTGGAGTGCCTGAACCTTTTAGTTCTCCTTTGATGGAAGAAGAGTCATCCAAGGGGCTGTTTGATAAAGCTGCAAATTAAAAATGAAGTTTTGAAAACTGAATGCTGAATTTTTTAAGCTGATAAACTGTTTGATATGTACTGAATTTTAAGCACTCAATTAACTAAGCTGTTTGATACGTACAACGAGCTGAATTATTAATTTCACTATTTTTTTTTACTATTCATACTTGAATGTAAAAATGAAATCAATAAATAATAATAAAAAATAATAATATTGGCAAGATGGCTCGAGGATGGAGTTGTGCAGTGGTGGTGGTGGTGGAGGACTGATGGGAGTGGGGGCGGTGGCGGTGGCAGTGGCAATGCAGAGGCGGTGGAGTGATGGTGTAGTGGTAGTGGTTGTGGAGTGGTGGCATTGCGCTGGTGGGAGTGGCAGAGTGGTGGTGGTGATAGTG
>JAXBDA010010103.1:0-11181 GCA_036023075.1 Gaultheria prostrata
TATAAGGTACCACTAAATCTCATATTTGACCATATGAGATTTTGTGGACTTAAATATGAGATTTTGTGGCTTTATATGAGATTTTCTGACTACCCGTATGAGGGTGCATACCGTATGCACTTCATACCTCTAGCCACAAAATCTCATATTTTGAGTCACAAAATCTCATATGGAACAATTTGTAGGGGGGTGCGCATAGTAGCATTACCCTAAAATGTAATGTGTTGTGAGTTCTCATAAACCAAAAATTTCCCGCGGGACACCTATAATTAGGAGAACCATTTTTCCTTTATTCATGGTTGCTTTGTGCAAATGACCAAGAACATTTAAAAGCAACCACCATCACAACATAATGTACAACCAAATGAAATAAAAATCATAAACACAACTAGATGACAATAGCAATCATAAAAAAACCAATACAAATCCCTACGGACTTGAAGTGAGGAATTGAACAAGCCAATTATTCAAAGTTATTACAATAGATAAAAAATATCCTAGTTCCTAGTCATGGAAACTGTCACATTGAAGAATTCAGTCTTCTCTTTTGCCATGCGATCAGCGACAATCTCCTTATATTTCTCGAACACCTTGTCGATGATCCCTCCACCAAAGTGACTAGAGAGCATTGACTCTGCAACAGATCTCATTAACATGGCAACATCGTATCCATCAGATGGATAGTGTTCGCTGCCGACACTCCAGGGAACCGAAGTAACTTCTAGGCTATCAATGCAGAAGGAGCCTTCTTTTTGGACCTCAGACTTTACTTCGGTAGGGGATGGATTGTATTGAGGAATGTTGAATGAATCCATCTTCTCTTCTTCTACGAGTCCCTGCAATAATGTTGTCATATGTAAATTCAATTCTTTCCCTTTTTTCTACACAAATTTCCTTTTTGTCTGAATTTTTTTACCAATTACTCTTTGGGAATAATCTCGTTTCTGCATTGTAAAGCATGGATTCTCTTCGATTCATTATGTGTAGACAACGGAGTAATCGATCAATCATAGAGGGTCAACTCTAATTATCTCATTCCTTCATTTTACTAGGGCCACTATATGGCATCTATGAAAAAGTAAAATTGGTCGGATAATCGTACTACAAAATTTCATCACATTAATGAGAAAATAAAAACTGTCTCCGTCCAAAATTGTTGGTCCTGACGGATTCCAATGCACTTTTTAAACGGTTCATATCTTCCAATTTAGAACGTATTTTATATGCAATATGAATCTTATTTGATAGATCTCAATTACTAGTTCTATTATAAAAAAAGTTTTTAAAATCTCTAGAAATGTTATAGATTGAACAACATTTGCATTTTAAAAATTACATTGGAATCCGAACAAGACAAATAATTTGGGACAGAGGGAGTAGAAAATGAAAATTTTCATGAAGTAGGTGGTACCTATGATTTAGTGTATATATTGTATATCTAAAAAGTTCATTTGAAATCATGTTTGATTTAGTGTATATATTATATATCTAAAAAGTTCATTTGAATTCATGTTTCAAAAAAGACTTTTGCTTGAATGCCAGTTAAAATTATACATTATTATCATCCTTTGATTGTGAAATAATATATCAAATGTGAACAGAATTTAATATCAGATTTTGTAACTAGAGAATTTTTACAATCCAGTATTTGACATTTTTATGCAGGACATGCCTATCCTAATGGCTAGTTTATCTAAAAATTAGAATCAGAGACAACAAGTTTTAGACAAATTATTGTTTCAGAGGACTGAAGCAATGGTGGAGGAATATATTTATAATAATGTGTTCGTCGAAATTTGATCGAGAAAGTTGAGAATTCGGTGCCTCCCACACTTTAATCAAAGTGTGAGGTCCCTCACTAGAAGTGGGGTGTGTGTGTGTGCGTGTGTGTATATATACTCCCTCCATCCCTTTTTTAGTGTAGGCATTTTCATTTTGGACTGTCTATCAATAAGGCCCTGTTTGGATGCCGGAGATGATTTTGGGTGGATTTGTAATGATGGCGGATTAGAGAGTGGATTTGTAATGAGGGTGGGCCCGCAACCTAAGAATGATGGATTTGTATATGAGGTGTTTGGATGGTTTTTTAGGAAGGGAGATTTAGAGGGTGGATATGATAGGGTAAGTTGTCAAATTACTTAATTGCCCCAAATTTATTAATGTAAGGGGAAAATTGGATAATTAAAAAATTACAAATGTTGACTCCCTTTTTTTTTATACATATTTTAATGCTGAAAAATAAATTAAAATTTATATTATGCATGTGAGTTTTTAATATAAATTTACATTGCCCAAACACCATCCAATGGCCAAAAGGGCGGTGAAACAGAATTTCTATCATTGACCCTATTCTTATTTACCAACCCACTCTCTTAAAATCCTCCCAGGAAACATTCTCTCTCTCCTCCACCCACACCAGTCCCACCATCGCCAAACCCATTTCTCTCTCCCCTCCAAACTCACAAATTCCACCATCACCGATTGGATCGCAGCTGTTTGGATCGGAATTTTTTTGCAAAATCCATTGTGAGTACTAAATCGATTAAGGGATCTTCGTCTAAGTTCTCGTCACTGTCAGAATTCTTGGTCGCCAAACCCGTTTCTCTCTCTCCTCCGGCGACGTCCTCTCTCTTCTCTCTTCTTCTTCCTCTCTTCAGATCTGTCACCAGGATTTGGAGGGGTAGAAACGGTAGAAAAATAACCAAATCTGCCCTTGTTAGCTAACGACAGGGTGGAGGCTTTCGTTACCCAACGAGGGTGAAGCCGGAGAAGGAGTCCGAACAGTGAAACAAATCCAGCCACCAATTTTGCATCCAAACACCGGACTAGCGTGGGCCCGGGATTATATTTGGGCGGAATCCAAATCCGGCATCCAAACAGGGTGTAAGTGTGTCTTTTGAAAAGTTAATAGTTAAAAGTTTGCATAATTATTATTTTGCCCTTTTGAAAAATTAGTGGATAAAATGTTAATGGGCAGAGTGGAGGAAAAAGTTGATGTGAAAAGTGTAAAGTGGAAATAAAAATTGATGTGATAGGTGTAATGATAATATTTCTTTAATAAGTCAGATTTACAAAGCAACACACTTAAAAAGGGACGGAGTGAGTATTAACTTTATTTCAGTGGGTCATACACAGAGTCTAGCAAAATAGTGGATTCAGATCCTAGAATCCTCGAAAATAAAGGATCCAGCCCAATGTGACTCCATGAACATTTGGCTCCAATAACCTAATCATAAGCTTACGTAGATATGGGACTGGATCGATTTGTGTGTTTGTAATGATAATGCCAAAATTATTTTTGTTAATGCCAAAACTATAGTGCTTGCATGAAAGACTTGTACCATGTGCAAGGTACAAATCTTTTATGCAAAACAGTTGTGGCATTAACAAAAATGGCTTTGGTATTCATCACATAATCAATTATTTTGTTCGCTAAGAATATGGGTCCATCTAGGAATTGATAGAGTTTTCTTAAAATACGGTAAATTAAAATGAATAATCCTGCTCATTTTCTTTCGTTAAATAGTTTCTTAATCAGTGTATCATCTCACTAAATTAATATAAAATTTCTAAAAAAAATTAGTATATCTTTGTTTTTGGACTTGTGGAAGAACTCCTATAAATTCATGACATCGCCAACCTTTCTAAGTTATGAAAGTTTTGGCGTTCCACAATTGAAAAGGGATCATGCTATACTTCTAGTTTGAACTGTTGCAAGCCTCGTTACGTGCTTCATTATATAGTCATTTATCATAATTAAGTCAATAAGCATTTATAACATAAAATTGCGAAAGAGATTCACACACAAGAAGTATTAATAATTTACCTCTGCAACCAGTTCATTGAGAGCCTTGGCCATAAGCTCCCATATGTAACAGCCATCTTTGGACTTTGGATCCTCATTTTTCCTCCCCAAAATTGTCAATACCATACGACCACCCGTCACCACTTCCTCGGAACGACACTTCAGAAACGTCGTAAAGTCTCTCTGAAATTGCTCATGATAGGCTTTAACCACGCTTGTTGGGCTTGTGCTTCCTATCATAATGTTTCCTTTGTTGATACTCTCTAACCCTGCTGGAACCTTATGTGTTGAATGACAAGATGAATTGCAAATCATTAACCTCATAAAAGGTAATTAAAGAAATGGAAATCTATAACCAAACCAAGAAATGACCCATAAATTTTGGCAGAAGGATGTTCAAGAGTCGTAGCACTAAGGCCCTGTTTGAGATGTCTTAAATTTTTGAATTATCACTTCCTTTTATTACATTTTCTCTTCTTTTGGTTTGCGTTTTGTTTTCCTTTTCTTGTTCGTCTCAACTTCGTGAACCACAAAAATGTTCAAAAATTTGAATGGCCTTGAGAAAAGTTCGGTAACAATGAAAAATGGAGGCTAAAAAACTTGAGGGAATCAACTTTTTTCACTCCTATTAGACTTTCTCTAAGAATATTCTCTGTGTCCATCTCTGTTGGTCCACAAACATACTGGCTGTGTTTGGATGGATTTTGAAAAGAATTTTTTGAGAAGAATTTTTGAGATAGTGTTTAGTTGAATTTTTGGAAATAAGAATAATGAGTTAATAATTGGAGACAGATAGAGAGAAAATAAGAATAATGAGGTAATGAGTGGAGTGAGAAATGATTGGAAAAGGTAAAGATTCTTTTTGAAAAAAAATTTAGAAAGGGGAAAATATGAAACCGAACAAAGCCACTAGTACTGTTTTCCGTTCCTTAGAGTTTGTCCATGTTTGAAAGTCAATAAGTAAATTGTGTCAATTTTACTTAATTACCATTATCTATAAATATTTAATCAACAAATCAATCATGGATGAAGGTTAAACTGGAAAAACAAAGCAATTATGTTATTCCGTAAAAAAGTTGGAACCTCCGAAATAAACCAACAAACACGGACGGAGGGAGTGTTTTATCAAAATATGAAGGCAGTTTACTAAAAATCTGGTCTTCCATCGGTCCAAGTAAAAATTACCTGCGAGAGCCACATGAGACTGTAAGAAGAGTGCACAAAATGGAGACTCTTGGCAGGGAAAAGCCTGTCATAAAATGAACCAGGGACTCCTGTCACAAAACAATTCCCAAAACCTAAACCCATGCGTTTCTGCATTTCCTTTTGGAAACTAGTCAAAGACTTAAAAATGGTGTTGAAGTCATTCCCCGGTAGGTCATTCAAGTAGACTTGAAATTCTGGTGTCTGATGGGCCTGTTTCTTGCATGTGAAATGAACCGTCTCCATGAGCTGAGAGACCACTAACAAAGTGTTTGGGCCAGATGAGCAGCCCAAGTCGGCGATGCATAGTGTCGTTGGGTGGTTGCAGCTGTTGTAGAGATCCACTATGGCTTCCTCTCTTACGGGTTTTGTCATTGTTATCACCTTGTTCTGCCCAAACCAATAGAAGAAAAAAATGCCTTGACGTAAATATAAATGCAAATTTTTTCTTAATGTCTCTCTTAATGGTGGCCATGATTCAAGCCCCGTTAAATGCGTGTGGTGGTGTTATATTAAATTAGTTTAGATTTCTTGCTTGTACAAAAACCAAGAAGTTCAAATATTCATAGGTTTCAGCTGGGCTTATGCGCTTCAAAGAGAACAAATTGTTTACGGCCGACACGACTTGACATGATGTGTCGTCTATGGGTGAAACCGTTCAAGTATATACCGCACACAGATTTTAAAAATTCTACTGATACAGTTTAAAATGCAAAGATTAGTAAATAAATGTGTACAAATTCGTCTAACTTCTATGGGCCTCTTATCTATCGTAAGAGGGACATGTGAATCGGATAGTTTAAACAAATCTGTGGAGGCGTTTGGGGGTATTATGGTTAGAATTTGTTTTGAATGTTGCAGGAGTGTGTGAAAAAAATGTCTAGAATATATTTTGCAACAAATATAGTGTTTGCTAGATATGTGTACAACACATAAGTCAAAAAACTCGTACGAGCCTACTTTTGACTTCTCCTCTCTAATGTCAAATTTTGAAAATGAGTTTTGGCTTAATGTGTTTTGGGTTTGGGCATACAAACACCCAATACTAAAAATTGAGAAATTCAAAATAAGAATAAGAGTCGGCCAAACATGCCCTGTATCCATATCGCTCTATGAAATCCTCATATGAAGTACATTGACTAATAACCATAAATTTCGGAGTAATAGTTCAATGAAATATTAGTTGAGTGTAGTTTAATCCATAAACATAATTATCTAAGTTCACAAATAAATAGGGGAATGAACATATATATATATATACCTGAACTGATGAGTTGCTTGCATAACTTGCTTCTCCAATTCCTCCATTCATATGAAGCACTTGAACCACTTCCATCTCTCTCTCTCTCTCTCTCTCTCTCTCTCTCTTGCTCTTGTTATGACTGGCATGCATGTTATCTATCTATTTATAGCTAAACTTCCTCTCTCATATACGGTGGTGGGTGTGACTATTTTATTTATTTATTTTTATTTAGACGGTCTCCTTGTTATTAGACTATAGACATTTAACACGTTTAGGTCTAAAGAAATGCCCCAATCAACAAACATAAATTTATTGAGGATTAGTACATACATGAAAAGAAACCCCGAAAAGATTACCGCTGTAGATTTCCATAGCCGTAGATTTCCTTTTAAGGAAGGTTTTCTTTTTTGAACATTTTTAGGAAAGGTTTTCGGAATTTCCATTCCTGTCACTTTACTTTTTTGAAATTTATTTGCATAAAGTGAGTAATTTTTAAAGAGGAGTAATTTTTTTTTTTTTACACTACAAAAGAATGACATTTATGAATTAATTGCCCTCACTAATGGTGTGATTTGGATATTAAATATAGGATCAAACCAGAATCAAACCAAATTGAGGCAAAATCAAGATGGCAAACCTTCAGTTATGGAGTAATAGTACTCCGTAGCTCTTTTTGGATTTTCTCCTCATTTTTAAATCTGTCACATTTGTTAAATTATGATACTTTCTGTGATTATAAAAATTATAATGAATAAAATTCCTTGAAATATATCAAATAAGATCAAAATTGAATAAAAGTGTTATTATTTATAAAATTGAAAATTTTCCTTACCAAGGAACAAACAAATTGAGATAAAGGGTCCAAAGTAGATTTAATTTTATTCTCAATTTTAAACATGCCAAACTCAATAGATAAAATGATGTACTAATCCCAAACTATGAAGGCTCCTAATAAAAAAAAAATGGATGAAGGCTAATTTTGTCAATTGAAAAGTTAAAGCTGTGATAATCATCATGCATGCTGACCCCGTCCAAGCTATCCGTGCTCGGTGATCAACGGCCCAGATCAGTTCGGTAATGAACGGTGCAGATCTGTTTGGGTCCGAACAAATTTAGGTCGTTGATCGCCGAGCACGGACGGCTCGGATGGGGTCAGCATGCTTGTTGTCCCTTAAGGTACAGCACCATCCCTTCCCATAAAATACATGACTTAACCATTGAAGATGAAGTCTCATTGATGGAATGAAAGTAAATATCAACAGCCTGGCCATTTTGAATTGAAAAAAAAGGTGAAAGTAGCAACGAGTATTGGTGAGAAGTTGGTTCCTAACTCGGTGGGGCTTAATGTTAACCCATTGGATCAAAGTAATAAGCTGGGTTATACAACAGTGAGTCATTAAAATTGTGTTTGGGTTCAAAAGTACAAGCTAATTTATGGAAATGATTTCAAGGGTCAAAATGAGGATTTGAAGCAGGCGAATTCAGAAGAAGGTAATTCTAAGTTATCATCGCAAGTAAAAGTTGTAGAGACTATGAAGGAAGAAGGCGAGAGGAATGCAATCCGAGGGGTGGAGCGAGACAAGGATTCAGAGAAGGTTTCACATGAAATTCGTTTAAAAAGGTTAAGGGCAAAAAAGACGTTAAAAGGTCGGTTTTGGTTTTCAAATCATTTGGATTTCTTTAGAGCGCGCTCAAAGGAGATGTGGGAGTATTCGAATGAAAATTTTGATATTTGGGGTGTAGAGGTCGATTCATATGGGAGAACTTTGAAGCCGGTGTAAGGGTTGAAATCAAGGGATAGTGGCGCGTGCATCTTGTTAAATCTTGGCATTTGGGCTTTTCTCAAGGTCTTTAAATTGGGAATCGTAAGCGCAAGGTGGAGTCTTTTAATTTAGGCGTGGGATGTAATCATTTGATAAGGGCCTTGGTGCTTCTTTAGGTTGTTTTGTTTTGGTGTATTTGATTGTTTTGTTGTCTTCTTGTCAGCCTTTCAATCTTTTGGGTCTCGAGATGCAGATGATTATTGTCGGGTGGGGTGCCATCTTTGTTGGGATGCCGCTCCTCGATTTGATATTTTTCTCTTGTTCCGTTTAATCTTGTATCTTCAATTTTTATTAATAAAATCTTTTTAGCCGTTCAAAAAAAATGACTTAACCATTGATCATTTATTCATTCGCATTAGAGGTGGCAAATAGGAAAGTTGAATTGGGTTGGGTATGGACGGGTTGATTTTGGTTATGGGTTAAATATGATTGGGTCGAATTTGAGCCAATAATAGACAGGTTAAATATGGGTGGGTCGATTATGGGCGTAGTCAACCCAACCCGACTTGAACCAACCCGTTTTATTCTCTCTCTATCTCTCTCTCTTTTAAAAAAAATATAAACCTCCAATATGTGGAAACCATAAAAAATGAAACTTGATTGTACATGGATATAACAAGTAAAAGGAAATTAGTAACAAAATGATCACAATGATTACAAGCTTACGTATTATATATGGACAGTATTGTTGTAATGGTTAATTCATCGTAATTGTATACGTATGGTCCATTAATCATATTTAGTATCAAAAATCATGATTGAGGATCAGGTTAGCTGTTTTTTCGTTATGATCAATTTGGAAAGAGCTAATATGTCAATCTAGCTTTTTCAATTAAAAGTTACTCCCTCCGTCCCCATTTAATGGTCCTTTTTGGGAATGCGTACCATTTTTCAATTGATTATATCTTGTAATTTATAATATTTTAGGTGATTCTAAAAATATTGTATTATAAGATTAATTGAGTTCTATCAAACAAGATCCATATTTGATATAAAATTCATTACCAATTTAAAGATATAAGTAAATTTTTTATCCGGTTAAAATACAACTGAAACTATTAAATGGGGACGAATGAGTACTGTACTACCAAACTTGAGATCCATTCGGAAATGAGACGATGAATGTGATCGGTTCTCATCTAGAGACAGATGAGAGAGAGAGTGAGAGGTACTCAACTCTTTGTTAGTATTTGTATGGACATGGTTTTTGCATACGGTACGTAATACTAATATAAAATGTTCACTTGGGGTGGGGTGGGGTGGGGTGGGGTCAACAACAAATGATGAGACAGAGAGAGAGAGAGAGAGAGGGGTAGAATGGGGATCTTGGGCCTCTCTACTAATTTGTGATTGTGAGGAATTTCAAAAGGGAACTATAATGATGATGTGCAAGTGATGTACTCCCTCGGTTTCAAAATATTTGTCCATTTTTATTATTTGGGACTTCTTAAAAAATCGTCTATATTTTTTAATTTATAATATTTTTTATATCAAATATGGATCTTGTTTGATAGATCTCAATTAGTTTTATTATACAAAATTTTTAAAATCCTATTAAACTTTATAGATTGTGAAATATAGACAATTGTTTGAGTGACACGACTGCCCAAAAGAGACCAATATTTTGGAAATGATGGAGTACTATATTTTCTCCGACCAACCTATCTTGAACCCATTTTAAACTGTGAAGCTATGTGTATATGCAGTGGCGGAGCCACATGGGAATCAGTGTGCCCACACTCGATTTTTTAGGAGGAATAATTTTTATTTTTTTTTGTATTTTTGTACAAAAAAATATATTGATGTACATCACTTTTATATTTTATACTTACAAAACATTAATTAGTGCTCATGGGAGTCATTACTTGGTGTTATAATGTAATTCTCGTGAGCATATTTATGTGGGACTCAAGACTAAATATATGAATTTTACCTGAATTTGTGATGAAGGCCCATAAAAAAAAGTGATGGAGATGAGAGTTAGGGCATCACATGGCCATACCCCAAAGCCACTGAATAACTAATTAATTACTCACAAACAAGTCTCAATTCACTGAATTTTTGCCTTGAAACTACATGCTTATGGACCCGAGACCTCCACTAACTCTAACCCCTGACCTCTCCCTTGGAAGCCTAGGAGTACTACCAAATAGGCTAAGAAGCACATATTTCCATAAAATGTAAGTCAAGCGAGACCCATTTCAAATGAAAATTAAGACATTTGGAAATTCTTTAAGAAACGATTTTTTTTCACAACAACAATACTGACGTTTATGAATTGTGCCATCACTGATTTAATTTTCTGGCTAGTTTATATGAGTTAATGTGGGTTGATTCATACATCTATTACCCATATTATAATATGTTCAAATTTGGTTGGGTTATAAATGGAGAAGTTTGGACGGATTCATAGATTGGGTTAGAAATTGTGACCACCTCAATTCTTTGTTTATTTGTGTGGACATGGTTTTGCATGCCGTAATAATATATAAAGAGTTTTTCTAGTGTCCGCCCTAAGGGCTGACACTAACCTCGAAAGTGGGGTAATTTCTTTACCTGTCTCATAATAAATCAAAAGTTATAAAGGAAGTCGAAAACTCTCTTGTCTGTCCCCTTACATTCTCTCTCTCCTCTCTCTCTCTCTCTTCCGTCCCCTCTAATCTCTCTCACTCTCTTTCTCTCTCATCTACTCAACCCACACATTTTTTTTTCAAATTTCAATTGATTATAACTTATATTTTTTATATCCAAAATTAAAAAAAATTATATATTTAAAATCTATTCGACGACATCTGTTAAACAAGACTAATATTGAATATGTAATTATGTATAGAAAAAATATATTTTTTGGATATAGGGTTTTTTTTCGCGCGAAAAAAAACCCTATATCCAAAAAATATATATTTTCTATACATAATTACATATTCAATATTGATCTTGTTTAATAGATGTCGTTGAGTAGATTTTAAATATATAATTCTTTTCAACATCGGATGTGAAAATAAAAGTTATATACATTTTAATTTCAAAAAAAATAAAAAAGAGGAGAGAGAGAGAGAGAGAGTGTGGAAAAGTAAGAGAGAGGGAGAAAAAAAAACAAAGAGAGA
>JAXBDA010010104.1:0-11180 GCA_036023075.1 Gaultheria prostrata
TTTAATTAAAAATTATTGAACGGTTCAGATCGTTTGTGTATGGCCCCGAAGTTGGCCCCACAAGAAAACGTTTAAAGAAAAAAATTGGAAGCCCATGACAAACCCACAAAACGACGTCGTTTTAGGGGTTTCCGTTAAGTATTGGACGGGAAATGGGGAGAGGGGGTAAATTGATAACGGAATGCAAAGGTCGGGTGTTTAATTGATGTTTTTTAAAGGTCAGGTGTGGCTATGAAAAACGGGCCAAAGGTCAGGGGTTTTTTTGAAATTTTCCCCGAAAGTCTACTGGTATTGTTAACTCCCTCCGTCCCAAATGATAGCCCTTTACAAAAAGACATGCAATTTTCCGATAAAAATAAAGTTCTTCCGTTCATAGTTTTTTGAATTTTTTGCACCAATTTAAAGAGCTAATCGAGATAGTTAATTTGATAGTACAAAGAAACATGCACGAAAATATTAGATTTTTTGTCCAAAAATCGCACGCCTTTGCGTAAGGAACTACCAATGTTCACTCCGAAAATTAGAGATTTTTTGGTACTGGACTACCTTAAATCAAATATAGAGTTGGACATACTACTTAAGAGTTGAGGTGCATTGATACAAAGAAACTTGATAAATCATAAACGAAAATAGTTGATTTTTTTATCCGAAAATTGCACATCTTTTTGTAAGGAATTACCAATATTCATTCTGAAAAGTACAGATTTTTGATAGTGGAACACCTTAAATCAAATATAGAGTGGAACATACTACTTAAGATTTGAGGTGCAGCAAGAAAGACAATGTTAAAGAGAGAATGAGAGAGAAAGAAAAGGAAAGAGAGAAATGAGGGAGAGAATTAAAAAGAAATGCCAGAAGTGGGGTTGGAACCCACAACTTCAACCACTAAGCTACAACATCATTCTTGCTAGTAATTGACAAACATAATATATATAATAATGCGTAGGATCGCTAATTTTTTTTTTTTTGAACTTTTCAAGAACCGGGGGTGGCACGTGCCACCTCCCCCCTCTTGAGCTCCGTCCCTGAAGTCAATGGGTGATCATATATTGGTGCACTAGAGGTGACTGGAGTGTAATCTAAATCAATTACAGTGTCTGGGACTAGTGAAAAAAAAAATGTTTCCTCCAGAGATTCATTTCTAGTGTTTTCTTTTTCCATTTCGTAGATTTTCGACAACAACGTGGCCTGCAATTACTTTCAGTGTAAATCGTGAGACAAAAGAAATGACTTAAAAAACGAGGAACTTGAGTATATGGGCCAACACATGTGCTTTGCGTCCATCAATGGCAGAGCTAGGATTTAGGTTTGGGGTGTCGTAGTTTAATGCGAGTCTATATATTGTTGTATTGATATTATTGTATACTTTTAGTAAAAATAAAAAGAGAAATGTTAATTGCAAAGTCATGCTTTGTCCTAGGTTTTATTTTTCAAGAAAAAGAAAGAGGTTTGATTCAATTCACCTGTGGTCTTTATATGAAAGTCTGTGAGATATTTATTTATGATCTCAATCATTCATCTTTTAAAATGCTGTTTTTGCATTGGTTGTGTTAAAAATCAAGTTGCTTGAAAACCCGGTTGGTGCCTCATCTATTAATATAAAATAAAACTTTCTTTACAACTTCCCACCCCGCCCCACCAATGAGGTCCTCCCTTGTGTCCCTTGTCGGGCCTGTACTAGGCTCGTTTATTTGATCTGAAACTATCTTTCTTTTTTTTGTCTCGTTGAGTAGGTAGTCCATGCGTCCCTAGCATCCCTTGTCGGGCCTGTACTCAAAAGATAATTTTGCTTGAAGTCACGAGCAAATATATAGTATGGAATTCTGAGTTCCATGTTCAATAGTCAATAAATTCAGCGAATTCCAGTGGTGTCAATTGAGTAATTGACACAATAACCTTGTTCATAGGGAGTCACATATGCTGCAAATTTACTGTTCATCCATACTTTCGTGCAATTGAGAAACCATGCCCCAATGTATTTTTTTCCTTGTTCTACAAGTTCCCTCTTATAGGAGTAAATTGCTTTGTTGAAACTGCTAGATGTTTAAATCACCTTGTAATAAAATAGGGCAGGCATATTGTTTGGCTTTTCTGACATTGCAAACTTGCTAGTAGTTGAACATTTGAATCGTTTAACCTGTATTTGTCATGATCCATTTGTAATCTTCTGTTTTGCCATGTAGTAAGGCTTTTGAATTCTTGATCATGCTTTGGTAAGTTAATAAATTGAGATCTTCCTAGAAAACTGTTCACTTTTTTCTACACCTGACAAAAAAGCAAACAGCTTATCTCAACTACTTGACTTCAGTCCCAGGATGAGTTTCCAGGTTCTGTTTTATAGGCAGATTGTTGGATATTTCGATGAACTGCCATCTTTTGGAGCAAGTTAAAGTAATGCAGGTTTTTTGCCTGTTCCATTACACAAAAGGATGCTCGGAAGATGGAAACTTAGGCTTAGTGCTGCTTAGGCCAATTATGAGCCATCTCATTTTGTAGTTTCAGTCACATTGGTATGTCCTGAAGATACCATAGAATAGTAAGGATAAACTCCCATGGGCCATAGCCTTCAGTTTGTCCACAGAAAGGGTAAATCTGTAAACTTTAGCTTTTTACTTAAACTACTTTGATTTCCTCCTTCCTGTTTATTTCGATTTATTGGGTGACCTAGTGAACTTGGTTGGTGCATTCTCTGAGTTGGGATTAGGAATGGGAGATTTTAAACAAGTTAGTTTATGGCTCGAAAGATTTGTGACTATTAGAATCGTATCAAGGGATAACTGTCCAAACTTTTGAGGTAAATGAATCAATTGGCTGGAATGGAATCTGTTGGAAAGTTTGCAATAAGATGAATTTTGAATTACATCTTGCTACATGGTATCTGTTTTTTTGTTATGATCTTTTGCTATTTTTTCTGTGTCTCAGTTTGCTTATTTAACTTTTTTTGCGTGGTATATGATTTTGTTGTTCAGGGAACACTATTACCAACGTCATCGGAAAATGGAACCTGTGCAAGAGAGAATGTTTGATGAATAATTGCAATTATAAGGTTGACAGGATTTCCCAACTGCCGGAACCAATCATTCACCACATCCTTTCTTTCCTCCCCACAGAAGATGCAGTTTGTTCGAGTATACTGTCGAAGCGGTGGCGTCGCATGTGGTGCACCTTCCCTGTATTTGATTTTAAGTTAAATGACTATGTATACTTCTCTAAACACGGTATCAAAGATTGGCAAGCCGAGACATCAAAAGATGAGTTTCTGAGTTTTGTTGAGGAATCTCTGAATAGGCGGCTTCTGCACAAGTTCAGTATTCATAAATTCCGGATGTTAATTATCTTTTCAAATTTGGAACTTTTGACCCCTTGGATGGACCGCTGGCTTGCCATCATTGTTGGGAGGAATGTGAAAGAGTTGGATCTAGATGTCCGCTGTGGTGGACGTAATGGACTTTACAGTGTGCCTCCGGTTGTACTTGGTGCAAAATCTATAACTGTGCTAAGGTTGTCAACATGTAATTTAGATCTTACCTTAGCTGTTGGTACCATCAAATTTTCTCAATTGCGAGAGTTGTGTCTCACAAAAATGCGCATCAATCAATGGATGATCCAAACTTTCACCTCTTCTTGTCCATTGATTGAGTTTTGGGAACTGAGTCACTGCACTGGGCTGGATTGTCTTTGCTTGCCTTCGAGCCTTCTTCAACTCAATAAGGTTGTGCTGAGTCAATGCCTTGGTCTTAAAATTGTGCAGATAGAGGTGCCTAATCTCGTCGATTGCGCTTTTTTGGATTTATGTGATATTGTTACATACAAGATCAACATCGCTGCTTGTGGCAAGTCTCTTCGGAAGTTATCACTACTCATCGGAACCATGACAGAAGAGGAATTTCAAAGTTTAATGTCTGTCACTCCTAATGTTGAGTTCCTGGAGTTATGGTACCTTGACCGATTCTCAAAACTCAAGATTGCAAGTGAAAAGCTAAAGCAACTAGTTCTGAAGGCATGCAAGAAGTCCTTGGTTACTGAAATTAACACTCCAAACCTACTCTCAGTTGAACATACTTGCTATGAAAGCTACCTGTGCTTCAATTACATCAACACCTCACATCTCCGGGAAGTTGACTTGGAATTCGAACTTGCAAGTCATGACATTGGTTGGTTCACTAAACTGAAGGACTTTCTCACAAGCTTCCCTTACTCTGACAATTTCAGAGTGGTGGTTTCCTGCTCCAAGGTTTTTAATTTCAATCTTCTCTCTCTTTTTCTTTTCTTCTATTTTTTTTGGTTTTAATTCTTACCCCGTAAAACTGTCACTTATCGTGCATTATTTGCTGATGGTATTGGCAGAATGTCAGTATTCATGAAAAGTTAAGAGAATTCTTTCTTCCGCCACTCTATAACCTGAAGGATCTGAATCCTCGAATTATTATTTCTTCAAGGGCTTTTTCAGAAGTTTTAGATCGTATATTTTTCTCACACCGCCATGATACTTTATCTCTTATATCGATGTGTTCATACAGCAAAGATCTCGAGGTATTGCAAAAGTTTTTTAGATTTTGCTAAATCTGATAAAATTTGTGCATTTATACTTGTTTATTCTTTCAATTTACAGTTGGTATATCAAACTATAGCGAAGAAAGAAGAAAACAGTGAAAGTTACGGAGGCAGAAGAAAGAACTGGAGGCACTCTCTAGGGGGATTTGAGATCGAGAATTTTGAATGCGCCAAAGAAAAGAGGACTTCCCCGTGGAGAGATTTCTTAAAGTCATATTCAAGTGTTCCATGCCAGGTGGTTGCACTTAGATTAGAATGGAAATGCTTGAGGATTGTGTGGAAAGCGTCACATTTGATGTTTTAGATTTCATTTCGTACCAGAAAAGGATAGTGTCAAACTTGGGACATGGGTTCTTGCATTATTTCCATCAACTATCTTTTTAGTGATATTTTCTTTGTCGAATTACTCTCGTTTAATCTGTGGAGACTCAATTTTCTGTCTTAGAGAGTGACATTCGTACAACTCAAAGTCTTTTCAATCCATAAAATCAAAACTAGACAAAGCCTAAAAGAATATGGCCGATCGAACATGATACTCATGTTGTGGGAAAAAAAAAAACAAAACAAAACTAGAGAGAGCCTGGAAGAATGAGAGCCCCGATCTCTGCATCATGTTCCAGGTTAGTCCTCCAACTCTTCTCTCTTAGCATACAACTTAACCTGTTCCCAAAAGAACTCATCCCTCCTATGGACCACCGTCCCAATCTCAGTTTTTTCTGTTTCTGCACCATAATGATACAGTACAGCTAGGTGCGTTTCTTCTTTTTTGGTGAGGTTGTTAAAAGTCACTTTTTGCAGATTTTCCACTCCGCCCTCAACGCAACATTTCTGGTGATTCTCTCCGTCACTAGGCTTGTATTCGAACTGCAACAAAAAAAAAAAACTTCATGGTTAATGATACTAAAACTAATTATAAACATGAAAAGTTTCATGCTTTCAAACTGCACTAGAAAGTCTATTTTACCTGGAAAGACTTCCTCTTATTGGGGTCACCCCCAGGCACAATATGTAGGGTGCTTAAGTGTGGGCATCTTCTGAGTGCAGAAGAGAAAATATCAAGGAATTTGAACTCTTTCACGGCCTCGATCACCTCAATGACTAGGGTCTTCACATCACAAACCGCACCTTCTCGTTCGCATGGAAGGTCAAAGTTCTGCAAAGATAACAAATTAATGGCATGAATGGATTTGCTGAGGCAACAAAAAAAAAAAAACATAAACATAACTCAAAGGTTTAATCGGCTGACATGAGCTTTAATTGTGTTTCGTTTATGCTGGTCATGAAAATATTGTCATACAAAGTACATCCATTTAAGCAAGGTCTAAATAAATTCCAACTACACGCTCCCAAAAAATAAGTGAGAGAACAAAAATGACTAGAATGGTAGTACGAGGAAATTCAACTACATACCTTATTAGAGAAGACGAGCAAAGTTAGAGTTTCAAGACCTCTAGAAAGGCTTGACAACCCAAATGACAGAAATGTAATTCGACGCCGTCTCTTCATTGAGGATATAAAAGTCCAGCGTTGATCCCCTCTTAAACCAAGACACAATCTTCGACCTATCTTCAACTTCAGCATTATAGTCTTCTAGCTTCTTCAATCTTATGTTTGCAAACCGTTTCCAGTGCGGCGGCATCTTTTCGCATCCCATGCAGAATACCGTCTCTATCTCTCCACCACCATGATCTTCCGGCATGACCCATACTCTTTCTCGAGAGATTAAAACAAACGTCTCGAGCGATGGCATATCAAAATAAATCGACCCTAGACCAGGGCAAAGCTCGATTGATAGCGTCTTTAGGCTTTTACTTGAAATATCCACCATGCCTCCAAAACTACACTGGATGAGCTTCAATTCTTGAAGACCGTGAACACGGCGAGTCAAACCCCCAAGTTTGTCACTGTCCAAGCCAGTACATTGATTGAAATGTATTGCTTTCACCATTGTTGAAATCAAATCAATGGGATTGACTCGCGAGATATGAGCACTCCTGTACTCCACAAAGTGTGTATTCTCCGATTCAGCCTTCTGTCGAAACACATGAAAAACAAATAGTAAATAAAAGAGAGACACAAATTGAGCAACCAAACATGGAAGTTAAGAAGAACAACAACAAAAAAAGTAATAATAATGTAATTTACCTCAAGAAGTTTGGGCCAATCTCTTACTCTCCTCGGCGGAGCGTCCCATCCCACAAGGACAATGTCACGGGTGTCACCACGCTCGCAATGTTTTTCTTCTACCCTACCACTCACAACAATCTCTGGACGGTCTTCATTCTTCCAGTCGGACATATCAAAGTGGAAGCCGTAATCCGGGTCCTCCCACGTGGGCGGTGGTGCACGGAAACGTCCGTTTGTAAGCTGGAATGACTTTATGAGCTTCCCGTACCGGAAGTTTGAATGCTTCTACAACAAGAAGCAATAAATAAAAATAGTAAAAGGGTAAGTTTAGTAGTGATACTAAGGTTAGTTTAATTAGTAACAGGGGAAAGGGAAAAAATATATACACATACTCCAAAGAAAACAATTCTAGTAGTATTTCCGAATTGATTGAAAGTTGAATTAGGTATCATGATTATGTATAGTCCAAATTACTACTTACCATAACAGAAACCCACTCGTTGCGCATCCTGCGCAGATCGACTGATGCTTCAAAATCGAACTCCTCACCCCCAATTTCTAATTGAAAAAACATCACTGCCAGTTCACTCCCAGTCAAGGGGATACAATGGCGGGGCGCGTCTCCTGTACTGCCGAATAGGGAATAGGGTACTACTATTCTGGCATTGTGTCCTGTACATATCTTTCCTTGACTTGATATCCCGCCCCCACAGGTGCACTGAAAGAAAAAACGTCAAGGAAAACAGAGCATGCTTAGTAGTTACTATCCACAGTTTTTTTTTTTTATCGGCAAAAGGAATTTTATTAATCTTTGGAAACGCATTACAAAGATTAGAGGGGACCTCAGAAAACGGCATCACAATGGAAAGACGAGCATCCCAACTTGGTTGGCACCCTCGCAAACCAACAATCATATACCACAAAGGACCCGAAAGGAAAAAGCTAACAAAGAAAGTAACAAGATTGGCAAGGTACCAACCAAATTACAAGTTTTCAGAAGCAAAATCAAACTACAAATACAATATCCAGGAATACTTCAATCCTCCTCCTCAGCAAAACAAAGGCAGCCTTTATTTTAGAAAAATAGAATACCAGTTCTTTTTTGTTTCTTCAAATCTCTTCTTGTCTTTACTAAAATACTATATTTCAGATTTTTTGCCGCTCTTGCCAGTTCTTAGAATCGGATACATGTATATATATTTTTTTTTAAAACCGACAAAAGAGAGAAACGTTGAAAAAAGTTCTTTTTATTTGTTAAAAAAAATGGGAAAGAAAGAAAGAAAATTACCATGGCCGAGGTGGGATTACCGCCCGAATTCAACCGAACGATGTCAGACCGCCCGCAGCATTTGCATATTGCCTGATCCAAGTACGATGTGAATGATAAATTTTTGATTGAAATTAAAGCATACATAATGGAGTAATATAGGAGTAATAATTCCTTTTACCTTTACATCAAAAGAAAGATTCGTCTCCCTCCAGCCATCTTTTGGTTCTAGCCCTATGCGAAACCCACGAGAATAATCTACTTTGAGATTGATGTGATACTGATAGAATTTCTTCCCTCCGTATGTGGACGCCATTGGATTTCTTGACTTGGGTTTCTTGAATCTCGAACAGAGAGAAAAAGTTTTCTTTCTTTCTACTTCTTTGTGTTTATGTAACTAGCCGTAGCTTACTTATATAAATAGGTATAAAGGTTTCTAAAATTGATATATCTAAGTAAAAATAACTACTCCACTATATATTTCCTAATTGAACGGTAATATTCTTATTACTTGTCATTTTCAAACAAAAAAAAAAAAAAACTTAGTCGATTGACTTGGGGTAAATTGTCAGCTGCGCACTGCCTCTGTTCTTTTATTTTTCCCCTAATTAGCACTCACAACAATGGGTACACCAAACATCAGGGACGGATTCACGAATCTAAACCAGTGGGAGCACCTTATTAATTATACTCGTGAAATTTTTTTCTTAGTCAACAATCTTGTTAAACTAAAACATACAGTGTGGACTACAAAATTTACTATAATGCATACTTTTTATAATAATAAAAAAAGATAAAAAAAAAATGAGCACACAATCTTAAACAAAACTTTTGAGTATGGTTTACTTTGACATTGACAAGTATTTAGAATGATCGAGCAGGTTTTATTGATGACTTTTTTAAATTTATTTCTCCACGATGGTTAAAACTAAGGAAAATCAAAAGATAAATCTTCAAATAAACAAACACTAAACCAATAATTATTAATGAACCAGCCAACGAAAATTGAAGCACAAAATTAGCTCTAAATTTTGAGATAAATATAAATGTGTATACTAAATATAGCACTATATTACATAATAATGCTATGTATACTAGTTTTGAGCGGGGGCACGTGCCCCCACGTGACCCCCTTTAGATCTGTCCCTGTGTCACTATATTACATAATTATGCTAAATATAATAGGGAAAACTTCTAGTAAGGGATTATTGACTTTGTTAAAGTCACGACCTTATCTTTCTTGATCGAATTTTGATGATCCGAACTATCCAATGTGTTAGAATGTATTTTTAAGGGTCCTCGTGAGGAATCATAAAAAAAATGACCGGAAAAGACTTCATCCGAGCAGTTTTTCATAGAATAAATATCTACGGTTTTTATGAAAAATTGCTTGGATGAAGACCTTCCCAGTCATTTTTTTTTATGATTCCTCGCTGGAACCATTAAAAACATGTTTTAAAAAACATTGAATGGCTTGGATCATCAAAATTAACAAAAGTTAGGGATCCCTGAATAGAAGTGGATAATATATAGGAAGAGGATCTTATAAGGGCTCCCTTACATAGCTTATGTAAGGGATTTTTCGTTCGAGATTAAATTAGATTGAATTTCGACAATCCGAACCGTTAGATGTGTTTAAAACATGTTTTTAAGGTCCAACGCGAGGATTCATAAAAAAAAAATACCCGGAAGGGCTTGATCCGAGCAGTTTTCATACAAACCGTAGGATATATATTTCATGAAAAACTGCTCGGATCAAGCCCTTCCGGGTATTTTTTTTTACGAATCCTCGCGTTGGACCTTAAAAACACATTCTTAACAAAAGTTTTTATGATTCCTCGCTGGAACCATTAAAAACATGTTTTAAACACATTGAATGGCTTGGATAATCAAAATTAACAAAAGGGCTTGATGCGAGGATTCGTAAGATGCGTTTAGAATGTGTTTTTAAGGTTTGATGCGAGGATTCGTAAAAAAAAAATAACCGAAAGGGCTTGATCCAAGCATTTTTCGACAAAAACGTTACACATAGCGTTTTTTAAAAAACTGATTGGATCAAACCCTACCGGGTATTTTTTTTTTTTACGAATCCTCGCGTGGACCTTAAAAACATATTTTAAACACATCTAACGGTTCGGATTGTCTCGGATCATTGAAATTCAATCTCGAATGACAAATCCCTTACATAAGGCTTATGTAATGGAGCTCTTATAAGATCATCCTCCTATATATATATCCTATATGGAGGATCGGATCAAGCCCTTCCGCGTATTTTTTTATGATTTCTCGCGGGGCCCTTAAATACACATTTAAAAACATTAAACGGTTTGGATCGTCAAAATTAGGTCCGGAAACACGAAAATTGGCTAGGTCCTTATGGTAAAGTTCAGTAAGGGGCCCTTATTGCAAGTTGATCATATATATATGCAGTACACTTCCAGTCCGGACTGAAATAAAATCCGGACCACTGTTTTTTCATCACTTTCCGGACCAAATCTCGACGATCCGAATAAGCGTTTTTAACAAAAACTGCTCCGATCAACCCCTTCCGAGTCTTTTTTTAAACGAATCCTCGCGTTGGACCTTAGAAACACGTTTTAAACACATCTAACGGTTCGGATCGTCGAGATTTAATCCAAAACTATGAGGTCCGGATTTTATTCAAGTCCGGACTGGAAGTGTACTATATATATAATGATCATATAAGGGCTCCCTTACATAAGCCTTATGTAAGAGATTTGTCATTCGAGATTGAATTTCAATGATCCGAGACAATCCGAACCGTTAGATGTGTTTAAAATATGTTTTTAAGTCCAACGCGAGGATTCGTAAAAAAAATACCCGGTAGGGCTTAATCCAATCAGTTTTTGAAAAAACGCTATGTATAACGTTTTTATCGAAAAATGCTTGGATCAAGCCCTTTCTGGTATTTTTTTTACGAATCCTCGCGTTAGACCTTAAAAACACATTCTAAACGCATCTAACGGTTCGGATTGTCGAAATTCAATCTCGAACAAAAAATTTCTTACATAAGCTATGTAAGGGAGCCCCTATAGGATCTTCTTAATATATATATATATAGAGAGAGAGAGAGAGTTAGCTTCCGGTCCAGGCGCCTGGAAAATACTTAAGTTCCGGACTTCGTTTTGAGCCGTTGGATTAAATCCAACGGCTGTGGGAAGGGAAGCCAATTCGCGGGTCTAATGGGCGGGTAACCGGGTAAATTAAGTCT
>JAXBDA010010105.1:0-11176 GCA_036023075.1 Gaultheria prostrata
AACTTTGTATAATAAAACTAATTGATATCTATCAAACAAGATCCATATTGCATATGTTTTGAGTTTCATATAAAAAATTAGCCTCACAAATTGGCCACAGTAATTTTGACTGGATTTAGGAGCAAAACAGAAAAGACTATACAAAGTTTTCACACCCCTTAAAAACACACTTTCCCAAAAGGGGCAAGCAAATTGGGACGGAGGGAGTATAATGTTATGAATTTTTATGTAAAATGTTATTGAATTTAGGCAATTCAAAGGAAGTACATCGTACACATTGAAATAAAGGTGTATATTGCAACATTTTCCATATGCATTTGTATTACATACAAGACACAAAAAAAAAATTCCAATAATTAGAAAAGGGCATTCTGCAAATCAATTACTACCTTCTTTATTCAAGTACATGACTTATGAACTAACTTGCAGTTAAAAATGTTCCATTACCTTCTCCATCACTAGAAAATTTTCAATACAACAACTATTAATTGTAACGCTCCTCTTGTATGGGTGGAATCTATGCATACATGGGACTCACCACATGTGAGAGGGCGTTAAAAATAACTGTTATATCTAAAAGTAATTCATTCATCAGGGTTTGTTCTAATCTTCGTCTTGTTTTCAAGTTTTTTATTTTGGATTTAGCAAATACAAAAAGGGAAATGCATCAATACACGCCTCTATTGGGTGTCTATTTTGGCTAATAACTCATACTCCATCCGTTCCAAAATGTTTGCCCCCTACGAAACTACGTGCAATTTTCAAACTAAAAAATAATATAGTTACAAAAATAATTTTCTAAGCAATATGAATCTTGTTTGATAGATCTCATTGAGAACTTTAATATGGTGCAAAAAAATTTGAAAATTATTTTGGTAAATACATTATTTTTTAGTTTGAAAATTGCACGTAGTTTCGTAGGGGGCAAACATTTTGGAACGGAGGGAGTAACATTTTAGATAAATTTTCATAACACCAATCTCGAATTCATAATTGTTGTATAAAATTTTGTAACATTAGTTCAAATGCTATGAATTGGAGAGATGCATACTGTACACAACCAAATAAAGGTGTGTATTGCATCATTTGCCAGGAGGAAAAAAAAAACCATAATTGAATTAAACACTGTACAAATAATGTCGACAGATGATGACATTCTAGATATTCTTTTTGTACTGAGTTTTTGCATGATATTTGAGTACACCATCCTATCTTGAAAATAGAAAAATAAATGAACATGCATGTACATTCAAGGGTTGGTAGGGAACGTAAAAGAAAATTCATAAAACAACCCATAAAGTGCAATCGATGGCTGAAATTCATCGATACACTATTTAAACAGTGTATTAGATGAATCTCACCCATCGAATATACTTTATGGATTGATTTATGGATTTTCTTTCATGTTCCGAACATTCGGTCTAACAAGTATGAAGTATCCCCTTCAAATGAATAGAGTGTTGTCACTCACTAAGCTAGGACAAAGTGTAGGTACCCACCATATATAAGTATCTCACCTAATGATTAAAAAGCCAAATGGCTATGGAAACTACACAATTGCTCTGACCGAGGAAGGTATTTACGCAAACTACTGGTAAACTAACCAAAGACTTTTAGCTAAACGGTTATTTTCTGGTTCTCCTATAAGTGAGACCGGGGTTTGAGTTTCGGCAGAGGCGTTTGGGGTCTAGGGCTATGGATAGCTTCTAGACCTTCTCTGCACTAACTTACTAATTTCCCCGCTAACTCCCCACTGATGTATATCGAATGACAAAAAAAAATACTTGTACACTTGCTTTTTTGGAGACTACACTTGCTTTTTTAACTCCATGCATATTTTTTCTATTATTCTAAATATCTTAAATTAGTTATTGTAATTATCTTATTTTTTTAGAAGGTAAAAATCTAATTGTTATACAAAAAGGTAATAAAAGTCGATGCTCGTAAATCATAGCATGTCTAGATTCAACGTACCAATTTATTCTTAAATTGCAACATGTCTTGATTCATCAATGTGCCGGATTTGGTTTTCCAAGCTGGAAATGATCACCACAATACCCTGAAATGCTTATTTTATTTTATTTTATTTTCAAAATGTCATCATATCATTTCATAAACGCCATCCGTCACGATTTCATCGAAAGTTTTAGGAATGAAGCCAAAACCACTTGCAATTGAAATGAGAACGGCAAAAGACAAATAGGGCCACCGACTTGCAGATACACCTGCCAAAGCGGGCGCGACACCTAGGGGACGGAATAATCGTGATCAATGATTTGTAGGGTGAAAAATGAAAACGAGGCAGAAATAGTACAAGTTATATCTATCGTGTTAATTATCACTTTAGAAAATTAAGAAGTACTTATTCCTTACCTTCTATTTTCCTACAAAGGTAAAAGGAGAGCAATGCTATGCATACAATTTTAAAACCTAATTCCAAACGCAATTGTATCTGAAACCGTTTGATGCACATGAATCCATATGCATTGAACAATTTCGGATACAATTACATTTAGAATTGCATTTTAAAGTTATGTGCATAAACTTTCCGGAGATTCTTACACTTCATCTCCGTAGCATAATGATTGCATTGGAATTGCCACCATTCCAAAATTGCCTCGTAGGACGGACTAGTGTCTAGATACATTGTACCAGGTTGTAGTACAAAAACTTTTGCAAGATTTTCGAAACGAAATTGTAATTTTGTTAAATTCAACTCAAAAAGGCTGTGCATAAAATTAGAAAAAAAAAAAAAAAAACTCAAATAATCGTACCATTTTGATTTATTTTGCTAAACAAGTTAATAAAAAAGATGGATTTAGGACTAAACAAACTCATTTTTTAGTTAGTGACTTCGTTGTTCCTGATTAATTTTATATTTTGATTTTTAGATTCTTGTCTTAAAAACGATTCAAGAAAGTAAAAAGAAAAAGTTAATGTTAACAAAAATATTTAAGGCAAAAAGAACTAATCCAATTCAGTTCAAACTGGGCTTAACAATTTACAACCCATCTGCTGAAGGCCCATTGGCATGGTCACAATGTGTATTAGCATATATGAGAATTGGGCATTTGGTATAATGGGCTTTTGACTACAATGTACATAATGGGCTTGGAGCCCACCCAAAGCAGATGGCGGGTTTATCTCACAACTATAAGCTTGTAAAATTGTTCCACATCAAATGGATGCATATATAAGTTGAATATCCCTTCCAAGAAAACCTAGTCTCTTGGCCTTTTCGATTTTTTATTTATTCAAATTTTTTTTCTCGTTTAAGAGTTTTGCATCAAAAATTTGTGGATTATTAGTTCCTCTTGACAGGAGGAATCGAAAAATTAAAAAATTATGACTTTTACCCAATTTTTTAAAGAAATATCCGACTTTTAGCACTTTTAACCCGATATTTTCGAAAAAATACTCCCTCCGTCCCTTTTATAGTGTAGACATTTCCATTTTGAGTTGTCCCTTAATAAGTGTGTTTTGAAAGTTAGTGGGTACATTTCCTATTTTGCCCTTAAAAGTAAATTCCTTTTTGAAAAGTTAGTGGGTATTATTATATTGATAAGAGTAAGTAGTGGAAAATAGATGTAAAAATTGCAGAAGTTGATGTGAGAGAAAATAAGTTAGAATTACGAGGCAACACACTTAAAAAGGGACGGATGGAGTATCATGTTTTACTTTTTCAACTTCTCTAGATGAACCAATAATCTACCAAAGTTTGACACAAGACTAGCAAATACAATTTTTTTTTTAATAAAGACAACCCTAAGGCAATTTTAGTCAAGTGACTTATTTTGGGAAACCAATTTGCCACTTACCCAAAAACCTTGAGGCAAAGAAAACAAAATTTTTAGGCCTGCCTAATTCAATTGGAAGCATGAAATTAGGGTATGAATCCATGATTAGTACCAAAATTTCACATAGATAACTACTCTTGTTTATAACATAAAAGAGCTTCTTTGACAATATGTATGTGGTTTCAATTCTATGATTTCAAGTCTTGATTGCTTTTTAATATGTTGACATGTTGTTACATCTAAATTTATTTCGGTGGAGAGGAATCTCTATAAGTGAGAGCCATTTTGGACTCATCCATACATCATAAATAAGCGGCCGGCTGTCACAGATAAGAGATTAATGAAAAGTTTTTTTTTTTTTTTTGTACAATAGGCTTGATTTAACATGAAAACATATTTTTGACCAATTTCTAACATATAATCATTTAGAAAGCAGATATCAACATTTTTAAAGGTACTCAATTTATCAGTGTGGTTGTAAAGAAAAAACTCAAATTAAGAAATCGACTTAATTTTTCAATTTTTTAAAACTCAAACGTACAATGTTTTGGAAACGTCCATTAATTCTAAAGAAAGAAGGGGATAAAAATAAAAAAAATAGAATTAAAAAAGTAAATAAAATCTAACTAAAAGGATGGCTGGGGAAGAAGAATGGAGTGGAGCGTGTTAGGATTTGTCAATGTGAAGTATATGTCTGAGTTCATAACTAAGTCACACAATTCGAGTGTGCGTGCGGAAGCAAGTGCAAAGCGAATGAAAAAGCATCTTTCAAAATTTTCCCAAACTTCAAAAATTCGAGAGTGAAAATTGTGAGCATGAGGCATGGCAGAAATGAGAACAGAGGACACAATTGAAGAATTATGTGATTAAGGTACTTAGTATAGACAAAAATAGCGGATGTTAAGTACAAACAAAATACATTTGAATTCGTCGTTAGTTTTTTTTCAAAACTTATAAACACTGGGCCTATCCTCGAAATTGGAGCTACTAACGAAAAATATTTCGGAAAACAGTACTGCTACATGCACAGAAAATGGACCCAGAAGAATTTATCCATAATTCGAAAATCAATGGCCCAGATTCACTTGGAGTAAATCTGGGCCATTAATTTACACATTTTTGGTAAATTTCTGGGTACCCTTTTTGAGTACTTAGACTTTCTGTTCGGAAAATACTTAGCAACAATGTGCAATAACCTTCCAAGGACCTTCATGGAAAGATCATCCATGACCAAAAATTGAGACGACATTGATCAGATGGTTCAGCTACTTTCCAGAGCACATGCACTTTAATGGAAACCCAACAGATCCCCAAGAAACTGCTTTGCATCTTCACCAATGCTATTAGGCAATTTCTTTGCAACTTTCACTTGGCCTTTTGATCTCCACTTTGTTGCATTGATCCTATCCAATTCCGGGGAAAACTTTCAGTGCCGGGTGGGCACTAGGTGCGGGCCGTCCATCTATGTTTTGGACGGGCGAGATCTGTTGGAGTTGTTCGGTGGGATTTTTGTAATTTTGAGCGGTAAATTTCCTCCAACAGATCTGGGCCGTCTAAAACAGGGATGGACGGCCCGAAAGTGTTGACGGGCACGACATGGCCTTGTCACCTGGTGCACACCCGGCACTGAAATATTTCTCCGAATTCAGGGATCGTTAAGTTGTTCGTATCTATCCGAAATGTCTTCTACATAACTTGCTTCCCATCATATGTTTTGCACACAAACTAAGTCTTCCAATGGCAATAGCTAGCATTGCAAAGGGATCCAAATGGCTCTTCAACAAGAGTCTCAAGCTAACTCATCCTCACCTCCATCATCCAAAACCTAAAACTCCAACACCACATTCCCTCCTCCCACCAAAAGGCAGCACGAAAGAGGAGTTCCAACAAGTTTTTCTCTACTTTGACACTGATGGCAATGGAAAAATCTCGGGTGATGAACTCCAAGCCTACTTCTCTTCGATCGGTGAGTCCATGTCAAGTGATGAGGCCCAAAGGGTGATAAAAGAATTTGATAAAGATGGAGACAATTCACTAGAATTCGGCGAATTTCTTGAGTTAATGGAAGGAGAGAACGAGGCCGGAGATGATATTAGGAGGGCTTTCGAGATGTTTGAGGTTGAAAAGGGTAGTGGTTGCATCACACCAAAAGGGCTGCAACAAGTTTTACATCGTTTGGGGGAAGAAAAATCACGCGAAGATTGTGCAGCTATGATTCGAGCCTTTGATCTTGATGGAAATGGAGTTCTTGATTTCTATGAGTTTAACAAGATGATGACCCCAATGGCTTGAGTATTGAATCCTATGCTTCTTTTCGTTTGTACACCCATGCATTACTTTTAGACATTTTGTCCCTAAAAGAGATTTTAAAGAAGTAAATATTGTGGCTAATTAAAAGATCTATTTAGTTCTGGCTTGAGTGGCACCATTAGATGGCTTGGTTTGACCAGTATGAGAGATTACTCATTTGATGATAAGGCGAGCGGAGATGTGATTAGGCTGTTGGGAAAAGATCCTCCCATGATGAAAGGAGATTGATCGAATAGATCTAAAAGGAGGATTAGAAAGAAGAAGCTTATTTCCGAGTTTGGGTTTAAGGCTATCAAAGCGAAGGAGGTATCTTCTTCTTCTTCTTCTTCATCCCTTGACGTCCGGAATATGAATTCTTCTTTCTTTTTTAAGAATGCTCTCAAGATGATGGGATTTTGGTGCTTTGTTGGGAGTTAGTTTCAAAGGGGGGAGAAATTTTAATTTGATGAAATTGGTTGAAATTGAAGAAGAGGAAACTGTTAAAAGTAAGGAAGCTTTGAAGATTCATGTGGAGATGGAAGAGGGAGAGATTTCTGATAGAGAAGATGATGTTTCTCTTTCTTTGGAGTTCTTGCCTCCTATGTTTTGGTGTCTGATTTTGAAAGAGTCTTTGTTGGGTGTTTTTGTTGCAATTTTTTTTTTTTGGTTTTTAGGTGTGTTTATATTATCTTTTAGGTGTTTTTAGCTTTTGGAAAGTGGAAAAAAAAAAAAAACAGGGAAATGCACCAGACAGTTGAGATCCGTTCGATGCACTGTTTCTTTTTCCTGTACTGTACTGCCCCCCCCCCTAGTTTTTGGTTGGCCTCTTGCCTTCCAGGCTTTTTGGCCATGCCCGTGTGCTTCTTTTGGTGCCCATACTTAATCAGATCAGGCATGGTAAAGCTTAAGGAAAACACTTACACGCAAACGAAATTGAACAAGAAATATGGGACAAAGGGATTATATATTACACGAACACATGTTATCGGAGAGCATTTCACACTATGCACCTAACTCGGCTCCTCATTCAATTAATGGACCGGATTCAATCCGGATCCGATCCGAATCCAATCTGAAAAAATCCGATCCGAATCCGGTAATGTTTTAGCTTAATCCATTGGACCACTCCTGGGGGTATCCTCCTAGTTAACAAAAACTAAATACACAAACATACTTGTGCATATGTGATCACATTACACTTTGAGAGCCAATTTCAGGCTCTAACTCGTTAATTTTATGAGCTCAAATCGAATTTTGCTCCATATACTTAATTAAAAGACTTACACAGCTATATCTTAGAAGTCCAAATTGAGGTGGTGATAGATCATCCCACGTACAGCTAAAAAAATGAAATTCCGCAACAGTTCAAAGTAACATTCTTTCAAAAATTGTTAAAGGCATTTCCCTTGATCTTTGGCTAGTTTTATAAAAGAAATTGTTCCAAAAAAAAAAAAAAAACGTTCTTTCAAATTGGCAGCATGAAAGTGAACATGCATTTTTTGGTGCAGTGGAACCAAAGAGAGACAGAAAGGCAGAACACTCCATCAGAGTTCATCCGTTCATCCTGCAAAGCCCACCAAAGAGAAATGTCTTCTCAGTACCGAGCTCATTCGGAAATCAACAAAGTTAATGAACAAAAAAAAAAAAAAAATCTTGGTAGAAATCATTTGGTCACTTCAGTGGGAGAAAAGATCTTGTGTTCTTCACCATTTGATGCCACCAAAAGCAAATCACTAGTCTCTTGCTTATGGCAAGGAACAAACTTAGACCGATCATCAGAGAACCGAACAAAGCTAAAAAAAAAAAAGGGATTCATTGTAAAAGGTTAAGTAATATACTGCAGCAGAAGCTACAAACAAAGAACAAATGATGCGAATTTTCCTCAGAGAACACAATACACAGGTGGCCTTCACAGAGAACTGACCATTTTTAGAGGCAACCATATCACAGACACACAAAGTGAGTAGGGATCTTCCAATACAAAAAGATCCAACTTGCAAATAATTGTTGTTAAAAGGATAGGTTATAGCTCCCTCTTGGTGAACCCTGGAAGAAGCATTCAACGATGCAACGAAAAAAAAAAGACATTCTTGATGTATTCTGCATATGTGGGTGGATGGAACAAGAAAGCAGAGATCAATCAAGATAGAGCATGGAACATTCCCAAGGTGCGCGCCACAAGCACCTCACCTGCGCGCGGCCACAGTAAGACTCCCCGCGGCACCAAAGGTGAGCCTTGCCTCTCCTCGCCGTAGCTCTATAGCGCGTCTTTAAAACACTTAAGTAACGGAAATGAAAAATTACCTTAAGCTCGATTACGATTGACTTCAAGCCTGCAAAGTTCAACCATCGTCTCAGCCCCCAAACACGGACAAATGCGAGCTTGGAAATTCTGGGGAGGAGAACCATCCTCCTCAGCCTGGAAAGTAATGTAATGCCGCACTGCCAAAGAAGAGTCTGAGTTGACCTTAATTACGTTGACAAACTGGTACTGAGTCTTCTACGAGTTTGAAAAGCACCCAAAACAAAAAGGGGTTAAACACAATACAAAGAAAAAAGGAGTAAACAAAAGAGGTAAGCATTCAATAAACTGAATACATTAACGCGATTGTACTCTTCAAGAGCTATCTTCGACATGTCACCGAAAGCGAATTGCAGAGCATCGGGATTATTCTGCATATAGCTTGGACGAACTATAAAATCAACAATGTGGTCGGGAACGTCTGGGACATCAAACCCCTGTACGAGGGACAAGTTATACTCTAACAATTAGTAAAAACAATTACTACATAATAAAAGTAGGCATTATACACACCTCGCTCTCATTGCACACTTTAGTGTGAGCAGCCAGCGCCTCTGGAGTCAGCTGATCGGGATGGAGCTCTCGCCTGAGCCGATCGCTCGTTTCTTGTTGCTCTGGAGTCAATTGCCTCAGTCAATCACTCATTTCTTTTTCCGTTGACGGGGTTGTACGGCTTCCTAGTTTGAGAGAGAGTAATTATAGAAACAGTTTACCAAGTTCAAAAACACCGCACCAGTGACTAAATGTAGATTCAAAGAATTGATTTTAGAGAAACTAAAGAAAACCATGTTGAAAAGCACGAAAACACAAGACGTACCCATTTGTTTTGGAGGCAAACCTTGAGAGTGGCAGCTAAGGTCGAGTCGATCTTCTCTATACCACAATCGATCGTGTAGACCGGAGATCGCTGAGAGACTAAGATTGTCCGGAAATCAAAACAAACGACATTCATGAGTCGAATAATACATGTTTGTATGTGTATATTTACGTTGAGAGAGAGAGAGAGAGACGTTTTACAGGTGAGGGTGGGAGCAGCAGCCGCACGCCTGTTCGCCTCGCAAATACTTGGCTTCTTGGCGATGGCTTGAAGGGTTTATATACGGGTTTATGTAGTGTAGTTAATGCATTGCTTGGGGAGGAGGAAATTGATTTAAATAACACTAGCATGGTACTGGTGCTATGCACGGGCGCAATTAACATGCACGCCTAATATATGTACATGGCATAATGGATAACACGTGAATCCAAATTATACATGCAATATTTTATTTTAGATATTATTGCAACATAGAAATATTATGCAAGGGTAACAAAGGTTTGAAATCATATTTAATTTTAAACTTGAACTAACCTTTGAGCAATTGATAATCCAAACAGAAAATAACTCTTTCTTGAACTAACCTTTTTGTTTTTGGTTTTTCGTCTTAAATTTTTTTTTCATGTTTGTTAGAGGATCGTGAAGAAAGAGAAAAAAATCTAGTCAGAGAAAGTAAAAGAGAGAGAAAGAGAGAAGGCGAGAGGTAGGGGTGGGTTTCTGGGACTGAGTCGGCTGGGCGAGTCATGACAATTAACAAATCAAAATGCGATCACAATGTGTGGGCGTGTGGAATAAAGTAGGTTCACTAACCTTTGAGTAGAAATTCGTGAACAAATTCTCGTAACCGGACTCTACAGGTAAAATACCGCGAATAAATGCTCGTAAGCTTGGTAGTAAAAATTCGTGAACGAATTCTCGTAACGAAGCCGAATTTAGTGTTAATAAACGAAATATGTGCATTCATGATGTCGTTCATTTTTCCTTGGTATTGATCCAGTTTCTTAATTCTTTAGAAACTTCTATTATTTGAACATAATTCTTTAAACGAAACTGCTACTTGGCGATGTTAGACATGGTTGCTATTGGGTGATCTTAGAGTTTGAAATTAAAAAATTTAAATATTACTTATAAGAGAAAATTAATGGAGAAGAATTAAAGGACTCATTTCCAGTGACGGAAATTTTTGCTTTTGGGAAGCACGAAACATAAATTGCATTCATAAAGGCCAATGTCATTGTGATAGACAAAAAAAAAAAATCACTCTCGAAAATTTTCTTTTTCTGGAAGAACGAAACATAAATTGGGTAAGTCATTTTTTGGATGAAGGTTCCGAAGTACCTGTGTTGCTGGTGTAGTTGCGGAGCTGCGCGGTTTAGATCAACTGGTAAGTTGTCGCCAATATCTGCAATTCGCTAAAAATTTAAGCGGCCTTGGTGGCCGTGGTGGTGTAGTTGCAGACTTGCACTGGGGTGGCGGTTTTTGAGTTACCGGAGGATTGGGGGTTTGGAGTCTTTTGAGAGGGCCAACTACATTGCTATAGTATATAGGACTAGCGTTAAACCTGTAGTATGCACGGACGAGATTAATTTGCACGCACAATGTCCGTATGTGACACAATAAGTAGCAGGTGAATCCTAATCATATACACATAATATATCAAGCGTAAGATGATAGTAGTCTGTAAACATTAAACAGTATTTATAGTTTCCTGGTATTAATAAAAGTACTAAACTGTTGATCCAAATTAAATATTAATTTACCGTAATTGCAAGCAAAATGTCTCCTCACATTCTTCAAATTGTCTCCATACACTGATTTGGCATTAGACTATTAAGGAAACTTTGACATTGAAAGTATACGCCTATAATTTGAAAGTACTAATGTTCTAAATTTTGAGAGAGAAAAATGGGGTTCTTCACCCCCCCCCCCCCCCCCCCCCCCAACTCTGTTCCTATTTTTCCTATTTCCATG
>JAXBDA010010106.1:0-11170 GCA_036023075.1 Gaultheria prostrata
GAGGCCCCAATTCTTGACTGGAGGGGACACCAAAGGCCTCTGCCCTTCCATCCCTTGGAGAGGCAGGGCAGAGCTTTTGGTTTTTTCATCTTGTCAAGAACAATGGTTTTTTCGTGTTGTCAAAGAGTTGAACAATGAAAATAGATGGCGAGTGCCTGATCGAATTGGAATTTATTATTTGGTCTACGTACCGGAACTGATAACATTCGAGATTATGCCGGATTATACACAAAAGATCCTTTTTTGGCTCCTTTTGAATAATAGATGTCTTTCACATCCAACTCGAATAATGAGTAACCTTTGTATTTTAAAATGGCAGTTCCAAAAAAACATTTTGAATTTAGATACCTTTGTTTTGTGAAATTGTTATTTTCCATTGAAAATAAAAGATCAAATTGGCTTAAGACTTCAAATTTCCATAAGTAAACAATTAAATTCGATTCAGTTGTATGGTAGCAACTAAATTGAGTACTAACTTCAACATTTTTGTCTGACTGTTTTTTCATGCACTCTTTTGTGAAATTCTTGCCAAAACAAACCATAATAACGATTAAAAACCATATTGAAAGTTGACGCTTAGATCACTTGAGTGGTTGAAAAGCAATGGTCAAAACAAAAACATGAGACCATTGTTGACCCACAAATCAGCAACTTCTTGGTGGAAGTAACACACCCACATGCATTAAACCGTATTGAATTGAACTATTATATGTGCCAATAAATGTCCTAGCCCATATCAGGAATACGAATAATCCTTTAACTACATAGATGCAATACGTTATCTAAGAGGGTTAGAAATTACTTACGTGCCATTTAAAAAGAAAGAGAGTAAGACAAACCTGACTTACAAAGCATTCTCATTCGACAGTCTCGATTTTGTAGAATACCAATTTACCACGTGTAGCAGTAGCTTTTTCTTTGGCTATTCATCAAAAAATTGCTTGCTAAATTTGGCCGTTTCTGTGTGAGTGTCATCCAAACGTTGCTCTTTTTTAAGTGTGCCGTTACTGATGGATATCAAACGGTGCCATTGGAAAAACCTCATACCCTAACTCCTCCCAAGCAGTGCCATTGAAAAACCTCACGCCATACCGGATCTATGGTCCGAAAATTATAAAACCAGCACACCATAATCTGATTAGAGAACATTTTCCTTTGAGAAGTCTCCAATACCATCTATCCATTTTCATCTTGCGGAAATAACCGAACCCGAACTATTATCAATCAATTTCCATCTAACTGGGATAATAAACTTTCAAATGCAAAACAAAGATTTCCCATCCCCGACAGCGGCGCCATCCGCATTAGTTTAGTGGTGATGAAGCATTGTATTTAGCATACCCACTAATATATATATTTTCCTAATTTATCTAGTTTTGAGTGGTTTTAGAGCTACATAGCACCATTGCTGGACTGGAGTTGAGATTTTTTCAGAAGATTTAGTTTTGAGGGGCTGAATGGGTTAGCATGCACAGAAACGTCTCTATATGCCTTTTGTATAGATTTGTCTATTTGGGAAAACTTGATGAAACTAAAAAAGAAGACATCCTGAAAGATTTTTCTCAGAGACTGAGAATTTAACCCAAAAAAAATGACAAAAGGGAAATGTTACAGTATTTTCTAAACAGGTCAAAAAATTTCGTAATCTGTGTAAGCATTATTCTCTATGACCAACAAGATATTGAGATCCGAATGAGAGAGTAATGGGCTCGAACACTCTTCTTACTCTCATCATTGATGGGTAGATGAGAATAATTGTATATACAATGAAGAGGTCCTCTCCCTGCCTATGAGTATTTTTCGTTCGGGCTTTTCCCATCTCCTTATGTGAGTCTGATATGAAAGGGAAGGGGATAAGGGAGCGAAACCATCTTACTCCAAAAAGTACTTCAAGCGACTAGATCTCGGGTGTAATACGGTTCCATGTAATGGGTCCAAGTACGTCAATTTTATTAATGTATTCCCGCATTATGTTCATGTATTGTGAAAATTATAATAATTCTAGATCCTAGCTAAAATTATTGGGTTGTTTATTATGTATAACACCATTATGAAAATTTACAATATCTGTCTATGGAGTAAGGATATGGAAAGTTCCATAAATTCAAAACCAGGGTACTTATACAAGGGTGTTGCGATTTTCCCTCTCATCTCCAATATCATGATCTCTTTCCCAAACTGAAGATGGGCAACTCTCCCAGGTTTGAGAGAAAGAAACTACCCGAAGAGATATAGAGTACTTATTTACTGGATGAAAATTTTACTTGTGGCCTTGATGAAGTAAAAAGGCTGATATCTACTCGTTTCATGTACTAGCTTCTTGTTTTTTTTTTTCTCATAACTTTACGATTATATTATTCATAAGTTTTTATTTGAATTTAACCATATAAATCTTTATAAAATATTCTAAAATCCGGAAGAAACACAAAAATTGCAACAGTACAACTGCATCCTCTCACAGACAACCATCTCAAGGCCTCGTCGCGCTATAGCTCCTCCAGTGTTCGCAGTAGCCCAGATCACCAGTAGAAATGAAAAGAAAATTTCAACAAGGCCAACAAGTATAACAATAATAATACTCTCTCTCCCTCCCCGCCACTACTACAAAATCTTCTTTGGAAACTCTAGCCACGCCGAGGAGAGAGAGAAACGAGAGCTAGTTTTTGGACAGAAGCTTAACTTTTTTCTCCCTTCACAGTCCTTCCGCTAAAACCTACCTCATTCAATAGGGCAAATTGTTTCTGCAAATTCAGTTGCAAAATTTTTACAAACAAATCCACCAAATACCCCTCTCGATCAATAAGAATTGAATCCACAATCGCACTGCACCTAAATGCAACTACACAACAATCTGCAAAGTGGCCCGAATGATTGATATTTGATCCACATGATTTGGGACACATTCAACGTTTTATTTAGAAAAAAGGATGGTATTGAATGGAGAAAACATTTCCGTTATAGTATAAGGTAACATTCCCGAGAAGTGAGGAGAGAAAAAGAGAGGGTAAATTTATTAAGGAAACGATCGAACACTACAAACTTGACATAAAATTTTAATAGAAAATAGATGTTTTTTACAGAATTTTAAAGGGAAAGTCTACTAACACGATACTTTACATGACATACTTTCCACAACAATGTAGTGTACATGCTTATGTGGCAAACATTGTCCAATGATACAGTGCCACTAAATATGTCCTGCAAATTATTGTGTAGGCACTAGGCAGCATATCTCGATTTTTATCAACATGGGCCGAAAAGCACTACTGATCCTATATAAAACCCATAACTACACGTAGACCCCATAACCCAAACCTCTATATATTATTCTCTACTTTAACATCTCTAAAACCCTAACCAGTCCAGTCACACTGCCATACCCTCCTCGCAATCCCAACTAGGTCCCAAAAACAAATGTGGAAGAAAATAGCCCTATCTAGCAACACAAGCAATTAAGTTATCTCTCACATCCTCGGCAGCGGCAGAGGTAGTGGCGAGCATTGTGGATCTTCTAACAGAAATACTCGTACAAGTCCCCGCAAAATCACTCATCAAATTCAAGTCCGTTTCCAAGCAATGGCTATCCCTCATCTCTGACTCGCAATTCTCCTGCAACCATACTACCCGCCAAAATCCCCCTCCTATGCCCTCAGCGATCTACTTCTACTCCAAACGAGAGAGCGGGTCATACTTAAACGATAGAATCACCTGTGTCTCAGTTAACAGTCGCCCACGAAGAAGTCTTCTGAATTTTTCATTTCTCGATGGATTAGGATCTATTTGATGTTGTGCTCAACTCGGTACACTGGTGAACGTTATGTGGTTTGTAATCTGACCACCCAGAAGTTTGTGGTGCTTCCCGAACTTTTTGGATCCATGCCATATCGATCTTTCTTGGTTTCTGATCCAAAAAAGTCACCTTACTATAAAGTTGCTGTTGTTATTTTTGATTTTGACGCAACTCAACTTGCTGTCTACTCTTCCGAAAGTGGCTCTTGAAAAACCACGACTCTCGATCCCGGGACTCAAGCGGGGACAGGATACGGGGGGCCTTATGAATGGAGCAATTATTTTGACCAGATACGGGGCCCTTTGATGAAAGTTAAACTTGATTTTACAAGATAAGAGTCAGATAAGTTTGAATGTGCAAGTGGAGGGGATTTGGTCAAAGGTCAGATTTGGATAATTGGGAGAAGAAAAACGTGGAGCACTATTTCCTATCAGGCTGAGACTTACGTATTTGATTTTGTGAGATTTTCAATAAATGAGAGTTTATCTCATGTTTGTCTTATTGTATTGTTTAGCCTATAAATTGGTTTGTAAGTTGATTGTGTAAAGTGTGCAAGAAATTTGAGTGAGTGAGAGATATAGAGATACAAGACGTGTGAGAATATTTTGTAAGTGTGTGTGAGCATTTGCAATAAAATTGTGTTTGAGATTGTGTGTAGCCTCCTCTGTTTCTTGCACCAACAGTGGTATCAGAGCCAGACGGGCCAACGGGTGACGAACCGTGTTCCACTTTCTGACGAGAACCAAAGCCAGACGGGCCAAAACACCACTGACGAATTAGAAGACGACGAGCCAACTTTGGTCCGAAATCAAAGTTGCCGGAAAATCGATTGACCACAGAAATCGATTCTCCTTGACGAGACGGAGCCAGACGGGCGTAAAAGAAATCAACGGAAACAACGAATCAGACGAGGAGCCAAACTTTGGTCAGAAATCAAAGTTTACAAAAATTGATTTGGAGCACAAAAGTAGACTTACCTTGACCTTGAGGAGACGAGTTCATTGGAGAAATTCCTCTGAGGAGACGATCAGGAAGTGGTTCTCACGCGCACCGGAAAGAAGGAGAGTGAGATCCACGTGCTGTTCTGCTTCCATAGCGGCGAAGCGGATTCGAGTTACCGAGACGAAGGTGAAACGGTGAGACGAAGCTGAAGCCGCCCCATCCGACACCAGAAGGTGAGCATCACGCTGCCGTACGCAGTTGGAAGTTTTTCTTTGGTTTCATCGATAGAACTTGGAAGAAGAAGACGATGCATCATTATCATCAGATATGAATTTAATGCCAAGTTGGTGCAAATTACATTTCACCCCCTGAACACTTGAGTAATTGAGGAAAAGCCCAGAAAGTTTCAAAGTTTTTTTACTTTGATCCCACTGACGATACTTTGACGAGATTAACCAAAATAAAGACGATATTTTGGTGATATTTTGGCTACTAAGGCCAAAAGGAAGGAGAAATAGACGAAGGAGACGTGACAGAGCAAAATTGGACGATATTTTGCTGGTTCTAGACAAGGTACTGACGTGAGATCTGTTGCAAGACACGTACAGACGAGATATTGACGTGACAACCATTTCCAAATTACCATAAGCAATTTAGACGGTGTATTTGACGGTGAAAGCTCAAATGGCCAAAGAAACCAATTTCTTTTCGCTACCACGTTTGGGCAAGGAGAAATATGAGAACTGGAGCATCCAGATGCGAGTGCTCTTGCAATCCCAGGAGCTATGGGAATCGGTAGATCAAGGCTACCAGGAGTATTCAAAAGAAGAGGAAGCCAAGCTTTCAGATGCACAGAAGGTGACTCTCAAAGAGTTGAGAAAGAAAGATCGACGGGCATTGTTGTTAATTTATCAAGGGGTTGAAGAAGATAATTTTGAAAAGATTTCAGCCGTAACTAGTTCCAAAGAAGCTTGGGACATTCTTCGAAATGCTAATCGAGGAATTGAGAAGACGATACGAGTTCGACTCCAACTACTAAGGGAGGAGTTCGAAGGGTTGAAGATGGAGGATGATGAGACGATATCATCATATTTCACGAAGACGTTGACGATCGTGAACCAGATGAGACGGTATGGTGAGAAGCTAGACGATGTTCGAGTGATGGAGAAAATACTTCGATCGCTAAGTTCGAAGTTCGATAATGTTGTTGTTGCAGTTGAGGAATCAAAAGACCTCAACAATATGACGGTTGACGAGTTGATGGCTACGCTCGAAATTCATGAGCAGAGGATCAACAGATGAGCTCCCTCGAGTTCCCTAGAACAGGCTTTACAAACGAGTATGACGTTCAAGAGGTATGACGAAGAGCAAGGGGGTACACTACAGAGAGGTAGATGAAGAGGACGTGGACGAGGTCAAGTGAGAGGAAGAGGTGGTGGAAGAGAACACCAAATTGTTGGACAAGGTAGAGGCAATGGCAGACAAGGACAACGACGAGGACGAGGACAGGGTTTTGACAAAAGTCAGGTAAAATGCTATAATTGCAATAGTTATGGGCATTATAGCAGAGAATGCATTGTAGACGTGCAGTGCTTCAATTGTGAACAATATGGCCACTATAGTTATGATTGTTCGAAGGAGGGATTCTATGAAGACGTGGACGAGCGTGCAAATATTGCAGAGGATGTTGACGCTACGGCACTCATAGCACAAGCTATGATGTCAAATGAAAACGATGGGTGATCTCAGAAGGGTAAATCAAGTTTAAGGGGGGATGATGAAAGTTAAACTTGATTTTACAAGATAAGAGTCAGATAAGTTTGAATGTGCAAGTGGAGGGGATTTGGTCAAAGGTTAGATTTGGATAATTGGGAGAAGAAAAACGTGGAGCACTATTTCCTATCAGGCTGAGACTTACGTATTTGATTTTGTGAGATTTTCAATAAATGAGAGTTTATCTCATGTTTGTCTTATTGTATTGTTTAGCCTATAAATTGGTTTGTAAGTTGATTGTGTAAAGTGTGCAAGAAATTTGAGTGAGTGAGAGATATAGAGATACAAGACGTGTGAGAGTATTTTGTAAGTGTGTGTGAGCATTTGCAATAAAATTGTGTTTGAGATTGTGTGTGCCTCCTCTATTTCTTGCACCAACACCCTTATGAATGGAGCAATCATTTTGATGAGTTGCGCGGGGCAAGACCACTTCCACTTTCGATTTGACATTGAAGCAGAGAAGCTAACTACCATTCGAGTGCCACCTGTGGATAACAATCAATCGAAGGGGGAGACTATGTATTTCGGAGAATGTGAGGGTCGTTGGTTTCTTATACAGACTTTTCAGTACAATGCTACGGAATTTAGGGTGCTTGAGATGATTGACGGAGAGACTAACTTTCGGTGGACTGTCAAGTACGTAATAGATTTAACACCCTTAATATTACCGAAAAGAAAAGGCTGTAGGTTTAAGGTGATAAGTGTTATGAAAGTTGGGGCAAATGAAAGTGACCTCGATCGCAGTGGTGTGTTGTACATTTGGGGCAAAATCTTACAAACAGTATAATATCTAGTGCAAGACATTGAAGGTGCTTTGTAATTTCACCAATGACAAGGTTCCAGCCTACAGAATCTATCCTTACATGTGTTCTTATCACTTCATGGAAAGTCTTGCGTCAATTTGAGTGATGTCCTCTACATTTTGAAGAAATGCTGTAGGCTTTTCATTTGTTTTGCCTGTTCATCAAAAGTCTAACCCTGTTTAGTGATGGCCTAGATGTTGAAGCAATGCCCTAATCTTTCCATGCGGTTGAAAGATTGAATATTTTGCGTTCTAATCATAGTAGGTGCTTATGATCGAAAGACCGACACCGTTGGAGTTATGTCCTACATGTGGGGCAGTTTCACAATCTTTTCATGTCATTCAAAATGTTAAATATTTTGCTGCGATATTGTTCCAATATGTTGAAGAATGTCCTGAGGTTTAATATGTTTGCTCTCTAATCGTATTAGGTGCTTGTTCTATGAAAGACTTAACGCTTGCTCGAGTGAGGTTCTACATGTTTAAGCAATTTCATAATCTTTTCATTTAAGTAGTTCAGAAGGTTGAATATTTTGCTCCCTAATTGCATCAGTTTCTTGTTCAAAATTGTTGGATATGATTTGTCATTTATCGGAATGTTTGATTTAGTTTCAGCAATATGTTTTTCGATCCTCTTGTTAATCACGACCTAATCTACCCTCTGTGATTGAGATAAGAAATTCTATGCTATGAGAAGAACACAGAAGTTACGAACGCATTCTAATTCTCATTGGAAGGAAACAAAATTCTAACCAGTATCGTAATAGGTTTGGAAGCTTGAATTACCAACAAAATTCAACCAACCATAGCAACTACTAAAATTAAACATCTCTCTTTTGCATCAACTGGGAAAGAATCAGCCTTTGGTTCTCTCGGTGTGTGGATGCCTATGTCGAAAAGTTCTGCTGCTATGGGGCGCTGCAACTTCCTTGTAGAATTTGTTGACGGACATAATCCTTCATATTGAGTGTACTATTACTGAGAATATATTTCCTGTAGAAAAACAAAAAGTGACTCAACTAACAATAAACTCAATTATCACAAGACGAGGCGAGCAAGAGTTTCAAATTCCCGCTGTGCCATTGATTTCCTATATCATGAATACTAAAGTAAGCTAATGAACTTTATGAATCACACTTTTAAGAAGCCGTAATTAGAAATTAGAAGTAAATCAACTTGTTTGTTACAGCTCCATCGAGGATTTCCAACTTCGCTCGAGAATTTGCAGCATCGACCAGTTCTCCCAGTAAATAACACCAACGTTGGGATAAAGTACATATGGTAGGGGTTCATACGGGAAAAAAATCATTTCAGTTGGGGGCAATTCTGTAATTTATGTGGAGCAAATCCATGAAACAAAATGAAAATTGTAGGACCAAAGAGTGATATTCAAGAAGTCAGAAGGGTCCATTGACCCATTTTCCCTGAAGTTACAAGATCTTCATTCTTCAATAGCTACACATGTACATGGATTGATACATCTATGTATGTATCATTGCGGTTGTGTAGCAGGCAAAAAACACGATAAAAACCGTTACATGGTGAGAATCAGCTGATACGGGCTTCAATTTTGGGTAACACCGGTGTAGCCGTATCGAAAGTCTGAAAAACCGCTACATAGCAGCCGATATTTAAATCCTTGAACTTCAGCAGCCCAGTTACAACCATTTGAATGAGCAATTTGGTGAGAAAAGAAAAAAAAATTCTTCTCCAAATCACCCATTTGGACAGAATAATTTGGTAAGAAATTGAAAGAAAATACCAAAATACACGATTATTTTTTTCTGATTGAACCCCTTCCCTCATAGGAAATGGAGGAGGCATTGGGTCCATGTCTCTTACCCGACCAACAACATTACTCACTCCAAACAACAATAACAACAATAATGCTCTCTCTCCTCCCCACTGCTGCAACAAAATATGCTTTGGTATCTCTGGGCTAGCTTTTGGATGGGAGCTAAACCGTCCTTTTCTTCTTCCTCCGCAGTACTTCCTGCCTAAAACCTACCTCAACTAATAAGGGCAAGTTGTTTCTGCAAATTCCGTTGCAAAATTCTACAAACAGATCTACACCAAATACCCCTCTCGAAAATCTATTCCCAGACCCCGACCTTGACCCGAAAATCTATTCCCAACCTTGCCCCATCTCCATTGGGTAACGGGTTTACCCGTCTCGCTCCTATTTTTTTTTTTACATATTAAAAAATACATTTTTGATTCCAAAATTAGTTAAGTACCGATAGTCAAAGTTCACAAAATAACAATTACTGTACAACTTAAGTAACATCTACTTCTATTTATAAGGAAAATGAAAAATTATTGATATGCGGCTGCGATTTGAGATGAGAAAATACGAGTCGTTATAACACATACACATATGAGTCTCATCCTCACGGAGTATTGTGGTTAGTGAAGTTGTTGAATATTGTGGCAATAACATTTGGTTTGCGAAAAAGCTATTGGTACACCAAATGTACACCACGATATCATGTGAGACCTATTTCCGGTCTCACAGTAATGATCGGAGTCGTTCAATATTTTTAAATTAATTAATTTAAGAGTTCCGGAGAAAAAATTAGTAGTACTTTAAAACGGACATGGGGTTCCCGTAGTAAGCCAAGTCACCACATTCCAGTAGTGACCTCAATTGTGGGTACTCTGAAATCTTCATTTAGGGATCGGAACTGTTCATTTTTTCAAGAATGTTGAGCACATCATGGGTACAAAAAATTATGATCATCGGAGATTGGTAGACACACAATTGAGACAAATTTATCTTATAGTGTATTCTCGAAACGATATTAGCCATCCATATAAATGGTATCCAAACATATGGCTACCAATATCCGATTAATTTGATTTTTTACATGAATGATATACTCAACATTCCCGACAAATTGTACAGTTTCGATTCCAAATACAAATTGTAGAGGACCCATGATTAAGGTCACTACGGGATATAGTGAATTGGGTCACTACGGATACCCCAAATCGCTTTAAAACATCTCGAAACCCTAGCTAGTCCTCCACACAGCCATACCCTCCTCGCACTGCCCACCTTCCGCCACCATCAACGACCCCAAAAACCTAGTGCATAAATCGATGCATCCATTTATCATTTCCGGCCAGACTTTGACAGCTATGGTAAAAGAGTGGCCGAGATGGAACATTGTGCAAGTACCTTGAGGTAATGCCAGCTCCAAACCGCACACAACTAGTCACCTTTAAGCTCTCAAGCTCAATGATGCTAGGAATGGACTTGAAACAACTTAAGAAGTTGGCAGCCTGTTCTGTAAGTTTCATGATCAGCAGCAGTATATTAAAATGCTACATTAATCAACAGTACCATGGAATATATTGCTACGTTTCTCCATTCATAGCCAATTGGCTTTGAGTTGATGCTTTAACATGGTATCGGAGCTCGGCTTTCGGAGGATTTTGTACAAGACTTTTGGTTATTGCCCCGTTGTTTGTGTCATTAGTGCGCCATATTTCATTATGATCCCAATATTGTGGATCCATTGTTTACCTTTCCACGTGCGGGGGAGCGTTAGAGTTTGTCCCACATTGGTTAATTATAACCTCCAAAACTAGTATATGAGTCTGGGCGGCCTCTCCATTCATAGTCAATTGGTTTTGAGTGGATGCTTTAACAGGTCCCAACTCAATAGCAAGATTTGACCTAGCTTTGTTTTGGATCTCAAAGACATCGTTGATGGCTTCATGGTGTAAAGATCTGTAAGCCCAATAGGCCGAGCTTCCTTTGGTTTGGCAAGTCCATGCCCAAAACATTTACTTTGTCGTGTATCCTATTTTAATGGCACTGTAATTTTCGATATTTCTTTTTAGAGTGTCTGTTTAGG
>JAXBDA010010107.1:0-11169 GCA_036023075.1 Gaultheria prostrata
GCATGGCCTTTCAACAAGTCTGAATAGCGCCAACACCCTCAAATCCCTGCAATTTAAGCACAACCACAAAATCCAACCACGTGCACGAATTAAATGGAAAATGGGGATTAACCGCACGTCTAATGCGTTCATTCTTTCCTACCTAGGCGCTTAAATTCATGAATTTCACGCGCCTATCACACCTCAATCTTGGGGGAACCACGTAAATCTCTGTGTCGTGTGATTGCTTGTTGGTTTGGTTTGTTTTCTCATTACTTTATCTCGTTCATAGCGTGCGTTTTACAACACAGAAGAATTTGGGTGTCGAACGGGTATGAGTGACATGGTCCCGATCGCATCTCAGCCGTTTAAAAGTAATCATCCAAAACACTTTTGGTCAACCGTGACATCCGCTCGACACCACGTGTACCATAATAGCTCGTCACCCAAATTTTTCTGGAGAGCATGATCCTTATTTTTAGATTAAACATATACTGTATGTTCTTTTTTGTTTCGTTGGATTAAAATCATTTACCTTCATAAAAACTAAAATCGCAACTGTAGCTCTGGTCACTTATCATGTATGAAAAATGGATTTTCCATGCAAATATGGTGTAATAAAAAATTATTGAAACTCCAACTAGTTTGGTCAAATGGTTATAAGAAAATAACAAGTGCGCCTTCATGAGATTATTCCAGGGAGGTTAAACATTCCAAACTTTATGACCTTTGTCCGGTCATTAAGTTCACGGTCACAGAATTAATCGAGAATTAATTGAGATGCGTACAAGCTGACTCGGACATTCGATTTTAAAGAAAAATATTATGGAGTCAAAATGCAACCATGGTCCATGGATTGACTGACATGGCAAAGAAGGAAAAGGAAGTGAGGTGTGGCTAAGAAAACGAATCAAAATCACACATTCTAATTGGTCCAACCCATATCCCCTTATCCAATTCTTATTCCAACCACCCATTCAAAATCTCTCAAAAATCCTATTGCACAATAACCTTTCTTTCTCTCATCACATTCTTCTCACCACTCTCTCTCTCTCTCTCTCTCTCTCTCTCTCATGGCCATGGCAACCCAAGCCTCCCTCCTCTCCCCAGCCCTCTCCACCCCAAACTCCGGCAACCGCCTCGCCGCCCCATGGAAGCAACCACCAGCCATATCCTTCTCCACCACTCCGAAGCCCTCCAGATCCAGGTTCATCAGGGCCGCGGCGGCAGAACCTTCTGCCACCGAGGCCCCGGTGAAAGAGGCTCCAGTAGGCTTCACCCCACCACAACTTGACCCAACCACGCCATCACCAATCTTTGGTGGCAGCACTGGGGGCCTACTTCGCAAGGCCCAAGTGGAAGAGTTTTATGTGATCACTTGGGAGTCACCCAAAGAACAAATATTCGAAATGCCCACTGGGGGTGCAGCCATAATGAGAGAAGGCCCAAACTTGTTGAAACTGGCTAGGAAAGAGCAGTGTTTGGCTTTGGGTACTAGACTTAGGTCCAAATATAAGATTAAGTATCAGTTTTATAGGGTGTTCCCTAATGGTGAGGTCCAATATTTGCACCCAAAGGACGGGGTGTACCCGGAGAAGGTGAACCCGGGCCGACAAGGAGTCGGCCTGAACATGCGATCGATCGGGAAAAATGCGAGCCCGATCGAGGTTAAGTTTACCGGGAAGCAAGTGTATGATATATGAGGGTGGGAAGTGATTTGTGTTTGACAATGATCATCATTTGTGTATGTAAGATTATGTGATTTTTCTTAATGTTCGTTTCTGTATTTGTAATTTCCTTTTGTTTAAGAAGGCTAAATCATGAGACATACTTGCATATTCTATTTTGTTACGAATTCCGTCTGTTGTGTATATAGCTATGTCTGAATGTCCGTAATTTTGAGTAGGAATGAAAATCTAATTCTCGTACGGCCGTGGTAATCATATTCACATGTTTTCTTTGATCAATGCTCTTATCCAAGAAATTTTGTTATACATTTTTTTTTTGTTTTTATCGATTGGGTTGTAATCAATATATCGATATAGAGGAGGCCGATAAAATTCCTACTTCAATAGAAAAATATGGATTTGGTTTCGAAGGATGATCAAGAATTATTTTTCGATCTCGGCTCACAGTTCATTCAGACTGAGCTTATAATGCATTCTTTCGCAGGGACGAATATAGTCAATGAACACCATCGCAACACTTTAATATGGAAATCTGCTGAATTTTAAAGAACGTCGTAATTAGTGCACAAGGCTGTTGTATAGAAGTTTGAGGTAGGCATGATTCATGAAGCCTCCCAATAACAGAGTACTCTGTTCTTTTAATTCTTGTTGTATATGGCTTATAATCATTGCTTGTCATAATCTTTTATTTTTCGATTGCTCAATAAAGAAAAATTATAAGAGTGAAAAAATTTGACCCGACGCCAATAAAACTACGGAAGATAGAACAAGTCGACGAACCAAAATTTAAGCCAAACTCGCGAGTTTGTAGCACGTCCTAATGCTTTCTCTCTTCAATCGAAATTAGTTGGTGTTGAGTCTACGTTCGAGACTAAAACGATCATATGATTTCATAGAAATTTCCAGTAGAGCACAAACCAAGATCCATTACCATTGTATCTTCCTTTCAAGTAACTACATAAGGGAAATAAATAAAACCAAAAAGCGAAAAAAAAAGGAGGAGAAACGAGATCGAAAACAACAAAAAACCATTGATTAGTGCAAGATTTGGTATCGACTTGCAGTCTTGTATGTCTCTATGCTTGTCAAGCTGGAATGTGTTTGTAGGCAGTGCCGTGGCCGTATATGAACCGAGCACTCTTCTCTGTGTAAACATGAGTCTCACTGTCCAATCTGTCAAATACCCATTTCGAGTTGGTTAGCAAATTAACTCAGACAAAAGATAATTCAATTACCAAACACGGTATGAGATTGAAGAAATGTTATTCAGGCTCACGATTTTCTGACAGCTTTGCTCAAAGTAGATGCAGATGTGAAGGTTTTCCCGTCTAGGTATCGGTTCTCCCCTTTGATCCTTTGCTTCATTCTTAGGTCCAATTCGTCGGCTGTCAGCTCGAATGGGGTATCCGATGCCTATCATTCAGCATAACTCGTACTCAGATTTAACTTGTCTTCAATATGTACGAGATGGAAAAGTCCATCAACACAACATTTTGCACGACATGCAACTATGACAGTCTAGTTGAAGTTCGATAAATAACATCTCAATTGCCAAACAAATCAGTGCCATATCATCATGTGGTACTAAGTCCAGAATTTGTAACAAAGATGAAGAAAAGAAAGAAAACAAAGTCATAGCAGTTATACCATGACCCATCCCCAGATGTCAGCATAGGAAGGAATATGAGCTGAATAAGGCACAACATCTGCACATTAAAAAGGGAAATCAGATGAAAATCATTTCGGCTCCACACTACAGGATCCCCAAAATCAGAAAATATCCTTTCGTTTTCGTATGCTGTTTACTTACATTTGAAAACCTGCCTTAGAGTATTGTAAATGCAAGTGAAAACTTCTGTGTGGCTGAAAATTCCAGCTGGTCCTGCCTGCAATGTTCAAGAACAGAAATTTAAACATATCCGGAGTTCATGTTTTTTTTTTTCTTCCCGGATATCTTGTCACCCGGATTATCCCTGGGAAGGGGATATATTTTGGACACCTCTGGACCTGACAAATTATATCCGGGGCATTGATTACCAAAGCATCCCTCGGGGGCCCGCTTGTCATCCATTCAATAAGGGAAAAATAGGAATTTGACACCATTGTATGTTATTCACTCCCTCATATCAACTACAAAACAAACGGGCCATATATGTGTATAAAGTTGTATGTATGTGATGTAAATACCTGTGTGACAAAAATGCCATCTTCATTAAGTCTGGGCTTGACAATGGACTCATAGAAAGATTTGGTGTAGAGTTTGTAACATGGGCCTCCTTCAATTGGGTCTGCTAGGTCCCCAACAATCACATCATAACATTCTTCTTTCCGTTCAAGCTCAGCCCTGCATCCACTCATAGAAAGATCACCAATTGAGTTTCCAAAGCAAGAAATATTAGCTATTCAACACATTTGATACACAAAAGTCAATCATAGAAAAAAAAATGTAAAAAAATCATGAAGTGGGTATGGACTGGAAAAAAATTCCGAATAGGTGCGCCCAAGGGTGGACGTAACAAGCAACATGTGGGGTCACGTGCCCCCACTCAAATAGATCTACTTTCTTTGCAAAAGTGGACTTTTGAGAATTCAAGTTCCCGGTTTGCTAGAGCATATTTTTCGCCATCAATATTGTGATAAAGAATCACTAATTTGTGAATGAGATTGTTGAAGAATAACTTGGTGGTAAACATAAATGAGGTGTTTTTGATGCAATTGTTCATGAACCCGATACCGTCAACTTGTGTGTTGAGCCTAAATCTACGCATGATTCTGAATTTTTATTTAAGATTATAAATAATACGTGCCCAACAATTGAGAATTTCTGGATCCGCCATAAACATATGAGGAGTATGTGTTAACTTGTGTGTTGAGCCTGGGATTGCAAAGTTAGCGAAATGACAAAGAAAGGTAATAACCTTGCATCATTGATAATGAGCTCAAGTCTGGGATCACAAAAAGCTTCCCTGTTTACCACTAAGTAAGACTTGCAAAAATCCACCACCTCCTGCATTGCATAGCACATAAAAAGTTAATTAAATTTGGGATAGTTGACAATTAGTGAAATTGATTTGAAGGTAAAGAAATTTGTTGATTACCTCATCAATGTCACACATGACAACCTTCTCTACTGTCCTGTGTCTGAGTAGTTCTCTTGCAGTGGAGCCTTCACCTCCACCCATGATAAATACAGTCTTCGGGCTGAAAATCCATACAATTTAAGTAATTAATCACTGCGCTTAAAACGCCAATATTTTTAGACCTCGTCGAGAACACAAAATTCATGTTGATTAAACATCGTTTAAAGTTTTCGAAACATATTATCTCGGAAAAAAATGGGTTTAGAAAATATTGCAGTACTGGATATTAAGTTCCATTTTTCTAGAGCATAATATGTTTCAAGACCACATCAAAAGAAATTCAATTACCATGAATTTTAGCATGCTGAATGTTCTCGACGAGGTCTAAAATATCAATGATGCTAATAATCAAATTAGACTAGGGAAAGGCCTGAAACGAACCGGATAGGACCGTCAAGTCCCTTGATCCCATTTACGATTACATATAGGCATAAATCTTTGCAATCAATTTAAAAAATATTCGAGGATAGGATTCAAAATTAAGTACTTAGGATGATGAAGAAGTGGCGGATGGACAAGAGATTCATGGTAGATGAACTCATCTGTCTCTGCACTTTGAAGCTTTCCATCAATCACTAGAGCCTGTTATTGATTAAATCAAAGGTTAATTCAACTAATGGAAAATAGAAAATGATTTTCTCACTCTGCTTTCATCTTTTACACACTCCTTTTCGTCTTTCTCGTACAACATGACAAGATTACCCTTTGATTTACACATTTACTACACTCTTACTTTTTTCTATATGAACGGTAATTATGTAAACAAATTAAGTTAACAAAAAATGGCAAACCTTTCCGAAGGGTTTTGTGTCCAAAAGTTGAATCTCCTGGAACTGAGTTGATCCTGTATGCAAAATACTGCAGCAAAAGGGCAACAAGGGAACAAATTGTCATGATTAATAAAGGGATTGAACATGGGTTATAAAATCCTAATTTGATTTGATTAATTTCCACTAATCTCTGTCTGACTTTACCATGTCCAAATCTTTAAAAAGCACAAATAGAAACTTCCCTACTTTTGAGGATATTCCTTTAATGCTTTTTAGATAAGTGTTGCCAAAAACCTTTTTACTCCCTCCGTCCCAAAAAGTTTGGCCTACTTATAAATTTCAAGATTTTATGTACAATACACGATATTATCCAAAACTTGTAACTTTTCAAGTTTGCTCTTCATTAGTTGACTCTAATAAAACAAGAGTTAATCAAGTTTTGAATTTAAATTTTTTTTCAAAAAGCGAAAAATCTTGCCGCTAGTGTAATCAGAGAGCTTTTCCAAAATTTTAAAATGCATTTTAAATTTTGAAATTTTCAATTTTTCTTCTTTTGGTCTCATTATTTTGATTGTTAAAAGCATCCTAAGGGTAGAAATGGAATTCACCAACTTTCTTTTGTTGAAAATTTTAAATTGGTCCTATATTTTGGGACGGCCAAAAAAGGAAAGTAGGCCAAACTTTTTGGGACGGAGGGAGTAAAAAGGATGAAACAAAAATGGGAAACACCCTGCAGACAGCTTCAACAATTGTTTTTTGTCTCATTCACCCATGTTTTGTACTAACCTCTTTTGGCTTCATATATAAATCAACTTTCCCAGAAATGTTTTTATTTTATAATTGAGATAATTGTTCATTAAATATATAATAGGAGTATAAAACTATTTCTCACAAAACCACTAACATATGTAAAATAAATAAAAGATAGCATGAGGTGTGTAATTTCTTCATTTACTGCCAACCATTTAAAGAAGTATCTGGATACATAGCAACAACTAACATATAGTCGCAGTGCAAGGGTATCTAGAATATGTATCAGAAAGATACGTAGCGAGAATCGAAGGTAGCAGTCGTGAAATCTCAAAAATCATTCTGGGCGGAAAGAAACATTTTAATATGAGTGCCTAAAATCTTTTGGTCTGAGTAGCGGTTGTGAAAAAATCTGTAACGGGTATAGGCCGAAACACATGCGTTCCGTCTTATTGGTATCACGCGATGTATGTTTATGGAGAGGAATAAGAACCGGCCCAATAACCTACAGGCGGCCGCTATTTAAATCCTTGGTATATCCACAAATCACACACCAAAAAGGCTAAAAAGCAAGGCATAAAAGAAATGAAGAACAATCAACCAATGCAAATCAAACAAATTACAAAAAGAGGAGATCAAGTGAGGAAAGAGGGTAGTAAGTACCTATTAAGTGCAAAGCACCACCTCAGGTTCTCTTCAATCTCTTCTTCATACCAACAGCTCTTCCTATTACTATAACTCACCACAGCATGACCATTTCCATGAACACCATTACCATTACCATTACCATTACTAATCCCATTAGAGAAAGAAAGATCACCCATTTTTTCCCTCCCTTTTTTTTTTCTATGACTCAAAAAACTCCACTAGAGAGAGAAAGAGAAAGAGAGAGAGAGAGAGAAGAAGAAGAAGGGATGAAGAGAAGTGAAGGGTAAGTGGAGAGTATAAGAAGGGAGAAGGTGGAGGAGGGGACAATGATTTACATTGAGTATAGGGAAAAATGGGGTGTCATGACATGAGTAGTATTTTCAGGAAAAGAGAGGAAGGAATAAACTCCTTGTGGATTTTCGCAACTGAGATTGGAAAGGAAAAAGGTGAGAATTTTTTTAAAAAAGGTTGAGAAACAAAGAAGTAGTGTTGTGGTTAAGGTTGATTCGGCCCCCGCGTGGTGGGTTACCCTTGTGTTTGTTAAATGGATATATATCGATCTATGTACATTGAACATGCTTTGTTTTTAACATGTTTTGTATTGTCTAATGTGGAGAACGTAGGTGATAGGGTATGGGCTTTTGGGGACCATTGTATCAAATGGTATGATTGTATGGTGTTGGCCTAAATATTGGTTATGATAGTGGCACCACGTACTAGTGGTATTGTCACAACACGAGAGAAGTGGCCGGCACACGCAAAACACCAGCACGACACGACACTAGCTACTCAGCTCGGGCACAACATGACACTGTATGGTCCCTAGAGGTGGCCTTGGCTTGGCCGTTGGGGCACAACATGACACGATCAAGTAAATATTCAAGGAGTTAAGAAATTAATTTGCAAAAGTAGATCGTACAAACTATATATTAAATTAAAGTGGATGATATTACTTAAAAACGAATGGAAAGAGTAATATTTTTTGAACTTAAATGTAATGGTAAATGAGCCACAATGTTATAAAATGGGCCATCATAATACCATAGGACATGACATACCTAATAAATGGGTCAGGCTAAGCACAACCCATTTCAAGACTCTGCAATTAATCAAAACATGCACAAAATGTTTCTAACACCTAATTATTGAAAGCAAAGGATGTCGCTAATTCTCAACTACTAACTATAAAACCAATTGGCAATTTATTATTGACCATGTAGTACAATGAAATACTAGTACACAGTTGAATCCAAACGCTTATCCGTGAATGAGTTATTAAGCACACAATTGTGTAACTTTTCTTGAAAATTATGTTAGATTATAGGGTTTTGAAATCTGAATGAAAACACAACAAATTAGATCAATAACGTAAACATGTCTGATCGATATGATTTTCACCAAGTCCACTCGAATAATTATTTTAAAATTATTTAACGATTCGGATCATTTGTGTGAGACCTCAAAGTGGACCCCACAAGACCACATTTGGAAGCCTTTGACTTGCCCCAAATAAGGCGTTCTTGCTGCTGCAGTGTTCGTACGCTGGTAAGTGAGGATAGGGTGAGCTGACAAACTCTCATTGGTGGGCTGCAAAAAACTCATTCACGGATCAATCAACCGTAAATAAGTTTTTCTCCCAATAAGTATAGTTCCAAACTCTCAATGGTACTATTACAAGAAAATACTGTTAAGGTATTGTGATGCTTCTTTTGTTTCTTTCAGTTGGTGCATAATTTAGTCTACCTTACTTTTTTCAGGAGTAAAATTTATTTTTGTTTTGGGTACCGTTCCTAAGTGCTACTTTTTATTGTGGTTCAACAGTCAAGGGTGTCTAGCCCCAGCTTGCACGAATCTTAATTAATTTCCGCTCTGATTCAGTTAAGGCAAACCAGACTATCCACGTCGAGACTAGGGGAATGACAAAAACTTATTTTTTTACGGTCTGATTCCAAACATAATGTTTTTTGTCCTAAAATATGTACACTACTATTTGATTTGGTATTCCTGAAATTGGTACTACTTATCTGTTGTAAGGTTGACTCATCAGTATGAGGATTAATGGAGTACTCTGCATTAATTAATTAGTATATAGTAGAGTACATGGGCTGCTGGGCACGCCTTGTGGAGGAAGAAAAGGATAAAAAGATGATCTCATTGGATTGGTGGATGACAAACACACCGAAAAACGCGCTTTGTTTGGTTTGTGTTTTAGAGAAGTGTTTTTGAAAAATTTGGAAAAAGGTAGAGAGAGAAATGAGAGTAATAATTGTGGAGAGAGAAAAAAGGAGGAGAGACATAGAGTGAGAAATAAGAGTAATGATTAAAAAGTTAGAGAGAGAAAAAGTGGGTCCCACCACTTTTTTGAGTTTGTTTCCAAAACATGTTTCTAAAACATGTTCCAAACAAGGTTACAACCTTGGTTTTAGAGAGAGAGAGGGGAGAGAGAGAGAGGGGCATGGGCGTGCAATGGAAAGCATCATTCATATTCTCTTGCAGCGTGCCAAGCCCCCAGGCACACTCATCATCAACATCACTACAAAAAGTGATTTAAAAAACCCCTCCCCCCATCCACATATAAATCCATAGTATAATTTGTGTATATCGCACACTTTTAGCCCAATATTAAGCATGCACGCCTGGCTCATCACCTAAGATTTTTTGAGACAAATTCATCATGGTTGTTTGCCACATGTCGACTTATGATCCCCCTCTTTGGTGTGCTTTGTGGGGCCCAGTTGGGTTTTGGGAGACGACCCAATGGCCTAGTCAACTAGTGATATATATACTAGTTTATGTCAATGAACTCCCAAGCCTAGAGCAAGAGAGATTATATGGCCGACTCATTTTTGCATTCTCAGGTATTCATTAATTTTTTTAGTTTGGGTGGTTGGTTGTAGTGGCGACTCCAGAAGTTCGGAAGCGTGTGGTCATTCATAAATATCAATATTTTTACCAACAGTAAATCAATGAAAAACATCAGAGTAACCACAACTACAAATTTTGTTCCAGCAAAAATCACATTTAAAGCTCAACCTAACAAGATATATCAACCTCTCTTTATCAAAAGGACAAAACAAGTGCCTAGGATTCAAACAAACCACATAAAAATACAATTTTTATAAACTTTACGAGTTATCCTTGTCACCACCAAATTTAGGGGGTTCATTTATGAATTTTTAGAAAATTTTAATGAATTTTTAGAATATTTTAATATAATAGTAGTAAAAAATATTCTCCCTGTGGGGTTGGCTGGCCACTCTCACAAGAGTGGCGTCGTCTGTGGTTGGTTGTCCAAATCTAAAACACAGTAAGTTAAAATTCATTTTAAAAAAAATTGACATTAGAGAGGAGAAGCCAAAAAGTAGGCTGGGTTGAGCTTTTTGATTTATTATTTTCCACTTTTTCCATTTTAATTAACGAAAAGACCTACATAATATATTCAACACAAGACACTATTCCTGTTGCAAAATATATTTTGTACATTTCTCTTAAATACTTCATCAAATTCAAAATACATTCTACTAACAATAATCTACAAAGTCAAAAAATTAAAAATAAAAACAGAAAATGATCATGCTCCAAAACACTCCTTATTTAGTGCCATGCGGCAGGAAGTGTCGGTGCTCCTGACCTCTTACTATGACACATTTTTATGGGATTAGTACAAATTTTTCCTAGCGGATTGAGGCATATCCAGATATTTTGGATGCATGAGGCGAACTTCGAATAGATGGTCCTCTTACTCCGCCAGTACTAAAAAGTAGTCTTTTTCGAGGCATTACACTCCTTTAGTGCCTCTGATTGTGGGCTACTACGAATATTATGTATTTGTTAGGGTTAAACATCTACTTGCCCCTTAAATTATCGATTTTTTTTTTACTTCCCCCTTCAACTATGAATTGAACTTACTTCCCCCTTTAACTGCCATTTTCTTACTTATTAAGGACAAATCAAATTTTCCATCCAAAATCTGTGACGGCCGTAACCCTTTCTTTTTTTTTAAGCACCAAACAAGAGGGTAATTTGGACATTTCCCAAGCCCTAAAACTATCCCACTGACAGATCGTCGCCGCTCTCATCTTAAACGTCGTACTTAAAAATTAGAAGTTTTATCAGAGAGGGAGGGGGAGACAAAAGTTAGATTCAAGTGATTTTTCTTAAATCCAAAAGGGGGAAATATGAAAAAGCTGAAGC
>JAXBDA010010108.1:0-11169 GCA_036023075.1 Gaultheria prostrata
AAACACTACTCAATGAAGTCAGGAGAGAGAAATTATTAAACTATTCCTAACCTGTGAACAGTACCACGCCTGATTTGTCGGGTTACTGTAGCAAAGTTTCAGATTTTGCAAATTTATAAAAAATTTGTTGAGTCTGATTTTGAGGTGTTTTTTCCTCTTACACCCAACAAAATAGCCATCAGGGGAATTTGCCTCCCCTAATAATGAGGATGCTCTTAGTTTGTTGATATGTAGTAAAAGAAATTGTTCCAAAAAAAAAAAAGGTTAAATGGTTCTGGCAATCATAAGCCATGACATGCAAATCGTGGGGGAGAGTAATTAAAACGTCAGCAATCATAGGCCACCTCAGTGAACTCATCAGAAATTGGACAAGACGCTTTTGATGATGTCATGAATTACATCGTCTTCGACACGTGTTGGCACGTTATTAGCTCGATTCTACTGGCTGTTGTGCCGCCTAACCTAATTCCATTAGGAAAATAACGTTTTCCATTCCATATATTAACATAATTAAAGCAAGGCCTTCGAAAATAATGGCTATTTATACCGGAACAGATGGTTATCTTGTTTCATTAGTAATCGGAGAGGTCAAGAAATTTTCTTGACAACCGACCCCCCTCCCCTCTCTCTCTTTGAGCCCGAGTCTGCTGTCTGCGTCTCTCAATTACTACGTTATCAACAACAACAACAATTCATACCAAATTAGATTAGTATGGCAGAGAAGGTTTGTAAACACCATTTCCCTCTCTCTCTGTTCATACCAAATTAAATTAGTATGTAATTTAGCTCTTTTTTTGTGGTTATGGATTGCTTTCTTTGACATTATTATCTAATTTAGCTCAATTTCGTAGATTCCTTAGTCTACTTTTTCGTGTCTTCTATGACAGACTAATAATTTTCCTCTGCTTCCAAACAGTGTTGTCCATATAATTCTTCTACTTTCTGTTTTTTTTTTGCAATTATTTAACAGGTTACAACAATGGTGCTGAAGGTGGACCTTCAGTGCTCCTGCTGCTACAAGAAGATCAAGAAAATTCTGGCCAATTTTCCTGGTGAGACCCGCGTCCATCATATGTTTATTTCGGTATGATGATCGATGGGGAAATGATTACTGCACTTCTTTTTATCATCTTGAATTTATTTTCTTGTTCTTAATCACCTGGTATAATACAATCGCCTTTCACATATTAAAACTGTGAAGTAAGAATTAAGAATATTCTGATTATTTCAGGTGAATTAAAATAACGAGAAGAAAAAAATGCAAGAGGACAAAATGGAAGTGCCATGATCAATTTTCATTTTTATGTTTTACAAAATTTTCAGACAACTGACTGATGTTTGATGTGAATCTTTTGTGTGGGGCAAATAGAAATTAGAAGTCAGAGTTATGACGAAAAGCAGAATACAGTCACGATCACCGTAGTATGCTGCAGCCCCGAGAAATTTCGTGACAAGTTGTGCTGTAAGGGTGAGAAAACCATCAAGTGGATCGAGATCAAAGAGCCTCCAAAGCCCCTACCAGACGACGACAAGACCAAGAAAAAAAATGACAAGACTCCTCCGGCGCCGGTTCCCACGACAACAAAGACCCCTGTTCCTGTACCGGCAATTGGATACCCACCGACTTATCCGGTTCCGGTATGTTGTGGTCCATGTTATGAGGGTAATCGTGGGGGCCCATGTTATCATGGGTATGGGAGGCTGGTGCCGATTCCAGTGCCGGTACCAATTATCCCTAAATGGGTACCGGCACATGGACGACCACCAGTTTACCCGGTTCGAGATTGTTGTGGCCCATGCTCTGAGGGTAATCCCGGGGGGCCATGTTATCATGGGCATGGGAGGCCAGAGCCATGCTATGATGGGTATTGGTATGGTTCTGGGTCTGGTGGTTGCACACCCATGTAATGTAGTGCTTTGTCAATTTCCGATGAACCAATAAACAAATGTATGAGAAAAAGGTTTGTGATTCCTTTTGTTAAAAACCAAAAATTCTAATGGTTTTTGGGTGTATGCGGGGGGTTTGATATGTACAAAGTGTGGAAAAGGATCAATAATTAATGTGTTGGTATTCTCAGGTTTGGTGGCCGAATGGCCATTTGAGATGGGGTTATGTGAGGTGTACACTTTTTGGTCAATAAAAGTCTTCATAATTCAATCATTGTTCTTATTTTTAATGTTCCGTTAGGGACTTGTGCTCATAGTAAACATGTCACCTTCCTTTCTTTTCTCATTGGTCCAATTATGTTTGTAATTAGGAAAACTGGAACACAATCCAAAGGAAAATGCTTAGTACCTGGAAAGTTAAATCAATGGTTTAGATAAATAAACAAAAGATTTTGAACTACTGATTATACTTTTGGAGTAGTTTTCATGGTATTTTTCGGGATATCTAGTATTGCTGCAATCCAAAAGGCATATAAGAGGGCTGCTACAGGGAATGCATAGGTATATGTCACGAAATTTCTTCCTCTTTATGTGCGGCATGTGGCATAGTGAATCATACTCCTTCCGTCCCGTAAAAATAGTTTACAACTGAGAGCGGTGTGTATTTTTTAGATCAAACAATTAAGTTTTTCTGTGCATAATTTTTTAAATTTCGTGACACTAAGGTTGAGGTTGGGTTTGGGTTTTGATTTTTGGGTAATAATTGAAGGAAGAACTAGCGATAATAATTAGAAATAGAGGGTAATGATTGTAGAGAGATAGAGAGAGGAAAAAGAGGATAATATTTGAAAATATGGATAATAATTAGAGGAAAATGTGAGTAATGATTGAGTAATAATTGAGAAGCGCGGTTTCAAAACCCATAATGAACAAAACCTAAATTGTAGATCTCACTTAGTTCTTTAATTAAGTGTCAAAAAGTTTAAAAAGATATGAACGAAATATTTTACTTGGTAATCCAAAATTACACGTCTTTTCCTAGTGCGCTATCTTTGCGAAACGGAGAGATAATTGTTTTATTGATACTAGACTCCAAACACACATTATTTTCTTATAAATACACGTCATGAGTGGTGAAAAGATGACATAAATTCCTTGACAAGTACGACATGTATTATGAGTCAATAAAAACCATCTATAATGTCCTGGCCTCAGCTAGCATAGATGATAGAAATATGCTTTAAAGACCGGTGAATAACTTTATATCACTAAAGTGAAAAGATAAAAAGAGAGAGTGAGAAGGGTTCAGAAAGTAGGCACTCCGAATTCCATAATATGTAAGGGAAAAACATACCAGCCTCGGGTACCAAGAAAACAGGACCAACAACATGATTAGTTTACAAGTGATAGTGCTCCTACTCAACCATTGGCCAATCGATGGCTATGTGGAGTTTGGGCTCCCCGCATGTAGACGATGATATTGGAACCTCAGAATTGATTGACATATGCTTAAGTTGATCCGGACACCTGAGATATAAAAAGAAAATTCGAAGGCCAAGTTGAATACCACACGTATACTACTCATCACTTTCGTTTCGCCCAAAATTTTTGGCCCCCTGAAATTACTCTTTTGTCCTTGGTTCTGTTTCATAACCCTTCCAGCCTTCCCTAAATTCTTTTGGTTGTGAGGCATTTTGCTCAGAAATACGGCGATACCAAATTACCAACGAGGTGTGTAAGTGGGTACTGACTCAATGTGTAAATGAACTTTGGATTCCACACAATTAATTCGAAATGTATGGTCAATAAAAGTCTTCATAATTCAATCATTATACATATTTTTAAAGTTCGGTTAAGACTTGTGCTCATCGTAGTACTCCGTATTAAACATATCCCCTTCCTTTCTTTTGGAATTGGAAACATGGACCACAATTCCATCCATTTTGTTTTTTCACTTTGTAAGGTCATTGGTCCAAGTATGTTTGTAATTTGGGAAAAGGGAATTCAATCCAGGCGGAATATAAATAAGCGGCCGCTACAAGTGTAATAATTCAAAAAATTTAGTAATGAATTTTTGAATTATAATTTTTAATAATTTTTTTATTATTTACTTAATTACAATTATTTATTGTCATAACACTTAATTACACTAACCACCCCTAATTATCTAAACCTTCACTAAGTCCCTAACAATTTCAAAAACCTAACATAACCCACCTTCCCTCCTCTTGTCATTTCACACCATCACCTCCACCCTTATCCTCCCCCCATTTGCGGCTGACCACCAACCCATTTTTCATCCTTCCCAACATCATCATCACAAGCCCACACCTCCACCACATACCCTGTTCCAACCCTTTCATAACCTCCTATCAACCATCAATTCCCCACCATCTTTTCAACCTCTTATTCAGAATAGAAATCAGGTCTCCCACTTTTATCAACCACCCCCATCATCTAAACCTCACTTCATGCCTTATCCCATTACTATTCTTGCTTGCTCCTAGTGGGAGTTCTGCTGCATCAGCTAGTGGTTCATGATTCAATCAGCCGCAGTGGAATCTCCTTAAGGAAAACGAGATATCCGCACCTCAGTCCACGATCTGTCTATTCCATTTATTGTGGATAATTTTATAATATCCACAGTAATTTACTTGATATGTAAGTGGATATGTGTACTCATTATTGAGATTAATTAATGAGAATAGATGAGGCTGCCGTGGAGTAGGAAATTTTGCTAAACCCAAATTTATCCGAACCACGTAAAAATCATGAGAACACAAGGTGGAAAAAGAAAGGAGTTTTGAGTAAAGCCCTACCGGTCTAGCAGAAAATAGACATTGCCACATTGGTCACATGCTTCGTGAGGAGAAGTTAGCTCATGGCTAACATGTATCCTTTTTTCAAGGAGGTATTTCATCAGTGAGGTAAAATTTCATTTTTATGGTAATTGATCTGTTTACCCATGTCTCTGGCTCTTTTGAAGCTTTCAAAGCCGGTTGGAAGATTATGGGAAAAACTCACGTTGGGAAAACCGAACATAAGATATGTATTATTAGTACCCCATCTACGCTTTCGCTCAACTAGCATTATGCTTTAAAGGCAAAGGTGAAGAACATTATATCCCTGAAATGATAAAAACAGAGTGAAAGGGATTTCAGAAAGTAGGCACTCGAAATTCCTTAATATATGAAAGCGAAACATCATGGCAGCCTCGGGTACCAATAATACTATTTAGGTTGGTAGTCTGGTAGTCTGAGGTTGGTCCCAAAGGGCCACTTGAGATGGGGGCATATCACATTCCTTTTTTTTTTTTTTTGATCGTATTGAACATATCACATTCTCTCTCTCTGTTTTTTTTTTTTTTTTTTGGAGTTGGAAACAGTGGACCATAACTCCATAAATTTTAATTTTTTCACTTTGTAAGGTCAGTGGTCCAACTATGTTTGTAATTAGGAAAAAGGGAACTCAATCCAAAAGGCATATAAACAAGACGGCTGCCACAGGACATGACTGGTATATTTCACCAAATTTCTTAACCTGTCTCCAGCATGTGGCATAATGAATTATACTCTCCCCGTCTCTTGTAGATAGTCCACTACAAAAAAAGACTTACATCATGACTGGTGAAAAGATATTACATATCTTTTAAAAAAAAATTAAAAATTATGAACAGAAATAGCTTATTTAATATTTAGTGATCATAAATTACAAGCCTTTTCCCAGTGCTTTGTCTTTGCGAAATGGAGAGAGAATTATTTTCTTGGTATAGTTCCACTCACACATGGTATTTTCTTGTAAATATACATCATGAGTGGTGGAAAGATAAATGAAATATATACCATGGCAAATAAGATGTTGGAGTTTTTTTAATTATTTTAGTACTATTAAAAGTTGATTTTTTGGATCAACTTAATTAATGAGAATAGATACGGCTGCCGTGGAGTAGGAAATTTGGCTAAAAACCAAATTTATCCGAATCACATAAAAATCTTGCGTGTTCTCTTGGTTTGATTTATTGGCTCAATACCCATTTTTTTGGCAAGAACAACCAATAATTTTTAAAGAGGTTCAAAGTGAGCCAAAAAATCATGAGAACACAAGATGGAAAAAAAAAAAAAAAGGAGTTTTGAGTAAAGCCCTACCTGTGCAGCAGAAAAGAGACCTTGGTCACATGCTTCGTGAGGAGTTAGCTCATGGCTAACATGTATCCTTTTTTCAAGAGGTATTCAATCAGTAGTGAGGTAAAATTTCATTTTTATGGTAATTGATCTCTTTACCCATGCATGTCTCTTGCTTTTGAAGCTTTCAAAGCCGGCGGGAAAATTTTGGGAAAAACTCACGTTGGGAAAACCCAACATAAGATATGTATTATTAGTCACTAAAAAGATCAACCATTAGTACACTTTCCCTCGACGACTAGCATACAAATATGCTTTAAAGGCAGAGGTGGAGAACATTATATCCCTGAAATGATAAAAACAGAGTGAAAGGGATTTCAGAAAGTAGGCCCTCGGAATTCCTTAATATATGAAAGGGAAACTGGAAAGATCATAGCAGCCTCGGTACCAATAATACAGGACCAACAACATGATCAGTACCTCCCAACTACTATATTCTTGCTCTTCATCAACAAATTTTTATTTATTTTTACTCGGTAAAAGAAATTTTATTAATTCGAAGCAAAATATATAAAGAGAAAAAAGGATGAAGACGAAAGCAACAAGACAAGAGAGATATGCCTAGACAGATGGAACACACAGTTTCACCTCACCTACGCCAACAACCCAAGTTGACAAGAAGCAAACCCAAACACCAAACACTACTAATATTACCAATATTTGCATCAGGATCGATAACGACAAAAAATCAAGCTACTACTGTAACTAAAAAATTAATTTAAATTTTTTTAATACATGTTACAAAAGGGCAACGTACAACAAAAGTTGCAATTGCTCTATTTGATGTATTGCACTTCGCTGTTGTGAGAGGAACTTAAAGTTTTGGAAATTAACTTGAAAGAGCTTCAAGAACTTTTTTACTTTTTTCTTTTTCTTTTTAAAATTTAAATGCTTTAGGAACTTGAGAGCTCTAAAATGAAGAGCTTCAGAGAGAGAGAGAGAGAGAGAGTTGAAATAGTTTGGAGGAGCTGTGAAGAGAGACTTGTAAAAAAAGAATTGAAATATTTATAGAGTTAGGAACTAATTGGAATACCAGGCTTGAATTGGGCTAAAATATTTGGGCTTAAGGCTAGGCTAATTGGGTAGCCCAATGGGCCGGACTTTAAAACCTCTAGCACAAGCCCTCCATAGGGCCTGGGTTGGGCTAAATTTCAACGGGCTCGTGTGGGCTTCGAGCCATTGGCCTAATTTACTTTTTTTTTTGGTACATCGGAAATCTGAAATACAAGGAAACGGAAATACAAGGAACATACAACATACAACCAAAATCGAAGAACAGCAACGCAACAATCAACCCGAGTCCATCCAAGACCGGGTTACAGAGAAGAGAGATCTGCATCAAACTTCCACCGCCGGTGGGGTCTTACCTACTGCCGTCGCCGCCGTTGCTCCTGCTGCCAAACCCATCTGCCGCTGCCTTCAAAGAAAGCCATGGAAGCCGGGCCCCGAGAATGGTGATGTGCATCACAAAAATGAAAGGGAGAATAGATCTCAACCCAAAAGCACAAGAGATGGTGAGAGGAGAGACGAGAGAAAGTAAGAGCTTAGGGTGACTGAGGGGAAAGGAGGAAGGAAGGGAAGAAGAAGGGGGAAAAGGAGAGGGGGAAGAAGGGGAAAGGGGGGGCGGCTGAGTGAGGAAAAGGGGGAAAAAAAACCCCTAAAGCTCTCCACTCACTCTCTCTTTAGAACTCTCGTCATTCGATGGCACCATTGGCCTAATTTACACCCTTATGCACAATCCATAGCGCATTTTCAATTTTGGCATCAAATTTAGAAATGTTAGGAATTTGGTATCTTCAGAAAACGCCCACTCCATTGGTGTTTTATGGGATAAAAATGACAGAAATGGCAACGTCCCGTCAACGGATCTTGGAACTCAACGCTTGGTTGGCTAGCAGCTCTTGCCATTGTTGTACATATGCTGCTCATTGTAATCCAGGGTTATTATTTTGGAGAAAACAAAACTTGTTTTCGGGATTTTTTTTGTTTTTGATCAACAAAACTTTCATATATTCAATAAAAGTCATCCGGCACTTACAAAGATTTCCATCGAAAACAATGAAAGAAAAATACAACCAAAGCCTAAATCACAAATAAAAAGGGAAGATTAAAGCCCAAACCCAAAACAAGAGCCATATTAAAGACTCACTTCTCACCGACTCAAAGGTACGGGGCACAAGGAGTTTGCAGAAAAGGCAAGCAATCCCCTAAGGCTAGCCGAAATACCCAACAAGTCTAACATTGAACAACCTAGGAAATCCTCTTCCTTCCTCTGGTTTGTAAAGGCTAACGCCGGTCCAAATCAACGCAATGCTGACCACTTGCAACAAGCACTCAGAACGACGGAGGAAAGCCGGATGACACTCCGGGACAAGACTACGCTGGCATGACAGTCCCCAATCGCGAAGAACGCAGATGGCAAAACCAAGTGTCTCCGAAACCCGACGAGCACAAACCAAAATCCAGGCCAAGCACCACAAACAAAAAAAACATAAAAATTATTCCCACCACCGTCACCTACCGGATCTGCAAACACAGATCGGTAACAAGAAAAACCAAACTGGACTAAACCAGTTGGAGAAAACAGAGTGCAAGGCTGGAAAGCCAAAAGGTAAAGAAAACGGTTAATTGTTCTAGGGTCTAGAAGTGGAACTTATTGGGCCATTTAGTCCATGCTAAAGTTTTACAAGGTCTAAGGTCAATGAATTTTATTTTTTTAGGATTTAGGCACTTTCAAAGGGTACCCTAGGGTTTAGGGTGCATTTTTCTTTATAGGGTTTTAGCGGTTTAGGCACTTTCATAGGGCACCTTAGGATTTAGGCACTTTCATAGGTTACCTTACGATTTTAGGCACTTTCATAGGGTATCCTAGGGTTTGGTTTTAGGGTGCACTTTTCTATTAAAGGATTTTAGTGGTTTAGAGACTTTCATAGGGTACCCTAGGGTTTTAGGCACTTTCATAGGGTACCCTAGGATTTTAGGCACTTTCATAGGATACTCTACGGTTTTAGGCACTTTCATAGGGTACAACTATTTTTTTTTTTTGGTAAGATAAAAAAAAAATGTCAGTGTGAGGACGGGATAGGTTATAAATTTGTTTGGTAGATTAATGGGGTTACAAATCCTTTGTGAAGGATTTTTAAACAAGTCCCCCTAAAGAAAAACCTTTCCCCTTCTCTTCTCCTAGTCTTGATGTCCTGATCTTTGTAATTTGATCATTTGAATCTACTTTTTAATGACAATGCAATATGGTGGTGACTTTGAATCTCAAAAAAAAAAAAAATCAACATGCCAAACTTAATTTTTAATGTATTTTTCCTTTTAATATTTTAATTATCTTTTGTCTATTAAGTCTTGGAGAATAAAGTGACAAAAAAAAATTAACATATTACTTTTTCACATGTAAAAATTAACATGAGAGAGGAGACATTTCTTCATATGACGCGTTTATTGATATTTTATCAATTCACAATCATCCTCAGAAAATTGAAATGCGTTGTGTGGGGGTAAACTTCAAATTGTTTCGTTCCGTTTGTGGAACTTATATTTGTGGTTTCATTGATGATATAACACTCCGATTCTCAAAAGAAAAAACAAGAGACAGTTCCAACATTATATCATTGATGACCAAAATATGTCACGAAACATGTTTAAAAATGGTAAAAAAGAAAAAAAAAAGATAACCACAAACACGAATTATGATAAAAAAAATCATCACATACCACGGTTTTTATGGTAAAAAAAAATTAATCACTTGTAAACATGGTAATAATTGTTAAATTAAGAACTTGAATCATGGTAAAACATAACCACGTAATCGACATTTCATGGAAAAAATAAAAAAAATGATAAAAATATCATGATAAAAATATCAAAACAAATCCAGTTTTATGGTAAAAAAAAAAATACTGAATGACTTGTAAACATGGTAATAATTATTGAATTAAAATCTTGAATCAAGGTAAAAAAATGTCAAAAACCATTGACATGATTGCTGGTTCGATTTTAACCATGATCGCTGAAGTATATTTAAGGATCATGGTAAAACTTTTATTTCATTTCCCTTTATGAATTTGGCCTGCGCATTCGGCTCCCTTAAAAATTTTAACTATGATTGTTGGATCATGGATTTTTGGATGAAAACATAGAAAAAATCATTTATGTTTTCATTCCAAAAATCTTCACCCTATAGGCAAAGAATTTTGGGATGAAAATATAAAGAATTTTGAATGAAAACATAAAGAAAAATCTTTACCCTATAGGCAAAGAAATTTGGGACCAAAACATTAAGAAAAAAAAAACTTTTACAGATAAAAGTTTTTTTTTATGTTTTCATCCAAAAAATCTTTACCCTAGAGGCAAAGATTTTTCTTTATATTTTCATTCCAAATATTGAAATCGGTCCACTATTCTCAGCTCCTATATGCAACATTCGTTTTAGTCCTTAATTTCCTAATATATATAATTATATATGTAATAAAGGGCAAAACTTGGTTTATTTGAATTTCGGGATGGAAACATAACTCCAAAAAGAGCACATGATGAAACTCTAATTTGAATGTGGTTGGAGGATGATTATTTAAGTGGCCCACTAAATAATTAGGTGAGGATTGTTTCGATTGCTAGAATTTATGGTGGATTAAATGTTAGGTTCTCTCAATAGGGTTCTTTCACTCTCTATAAAAACAAAACAACGGCTAGGGTTCCTTCTGGGGGAGGGGGGCCGTCACCTCCTCCTCCCTCCCCCCGTTCACCTCCCCCCTTTTCCACCCCTCATCATTCTCCTCTCTGTCCTGGTGTATCTACTTTAGGATTTTGATGGCGAGGCTAGGCACATTGTTTTTGGTGGGCTAACTCGGGCTGCTTGCTTGCGACCTAATGTTGTAATAATTAGCGTCGCCCCAAGCGTAGGGCTAGGTCGGTTGTAGCATGATAACTCGGAAGTCCGAGGTCGAATCCACAGGGAAGGGTCGAAGCTAGTGAGAGGTTTACTTTACGGTAGGGGTTTTGGCGTTAGGACGGCCAACCTTTTGGTTTGGTTTGGAGTTCTCTCTACTTGAAAATTACTAGAAAATAAAGATGTAACGATAATTAAAGGAGG
>JAXBDA010010109.1:0-11168 GCA_036023075.1 Gaultheria prostrata
GAGGAGGGATCCGGGTGAGGTTTTCCAGTGACGGGCCATGAACGAGAAATCAAGTGTTCATCGTTATAGGGATCCGGGTGAGGTTTTCCGGTGACGGGCCTTGCTGGGAAAAGGACGGTTTTTTTTTCCCGGTAAGAGAGAGGGAGGGGTTTTGAAAGGGAGGGAGGGAGGGATCAGATGCATGCGGGTGGTTGGGGAAAATTTGATGCACTCCCATCTTGATGACATGTCACGATTTCATTGGCTGTCTGCAAACAGCTTGTTTGCAGCCCATCCGTGAATAAGATATTCTCATAAATAATAGATATTTGCATATTTTGAAAGCAGTAAATATGACGGCAGGGCGACGATGGATCTCATGGACAGAGAGACCGCTGGGGTTATGAGTAGGGTGTGCATACCTGACACAAAAAATAGAGTAAAAGTAAATCTATATTATATAATTGAGCTAAACATAAATATTTTAATGAGTAAGTTTATACTACATTAGATATTAGTTTAATGAAATGTTATTTAAAAAAATAAAAATTTAGCTAAAAGTAGGACTTATTAGCATGACAAGACAACACGAACCCGACCCGAAATATGATATGAAAATTTGGTGAGTTGAAAAATATTGTGGGAAATCATAAATAAAATTCTGAAATATAACACGAAAATGACACAAAATTACATGTTGCCCGCCCCCAATAATGAGAGAGAGCGCATTGCTAAATTTAAGTTGTGTTTGGCAAGTCAAAAAAATTTGACATATCTAATCCACGTATTTTTTTTATTTATTAAAAGATTTTTTGGGTTCAAGACTTTTTAGATGGTCTTGCTAACCTCCCGTTCAATGAATAGAGGATAATATCTATATAATGACAAATTAGTTTAGATATCAATACACATTTCACGAATAAATATTAAATAAAAAAGAAAAATCATAAGTTATACATAGATAATAAAAAAATCCAATAGCAGTGTAAATGACACTTGGTCTGATGGCATGGGCCACTTGTTCCGACTTTTAGCTTTTCCCCTTGGTTCCCCATCCGACCAAGTGTGCCTTTTGCACTACTATTGATTTTTTTTTTTTATATACTTACAATGTCCCTTTTTGTATCCTTTTTTTTATTTATTTATGCCATCAGGCTCCTTTTCTTTTCTTTTCTTTTCTCTACTCCATTTTGTCCCTAAGAAGTCTAGAACCATACTGAAAATACACACCCAAATATAAGAACACTCTCATAGATGTATGGTACCACATAAACTGGTGGTGTTGTATGTTAGCTCCACATATTTATGTGTGTGTTTGTATAATTGTATGTGTGTTTTGAGTGTGGTTCTCAATCTTTTTTTTCCCTTCTCAATCCACAATATTACAAAAATCATACTACTCAATTCATTTGTTAGAAATTTTATATTTAACAAATACAAATGTACACGTGATATGTTCTTACACTTGATTAAAAAATTTATCCCATCATGGAAATATGAAACAAATTGACACGGTTTAATAGCTTTCACACAAATCATACTCCCTCCATCCCTAAATAAAAGTATAGTATGCTATTTTGGTTGTTCCTTAACTAGTGCATGCCCGTGCCTGAAGTCACGGCTTGAGCAATCAACGTATGTGTCCGCACCTATGCCCGTGCTTTTAAGGACCCGTAATTTTAAATATTTTTTCTGAAAATAACATTGGGGAAATATGAGGAAATGAAAATATGTGAAGTGGGGGCAATGTGACAGTGGTGAAATGCGTAAGTGGGTGGGCATGCCTGACACGAAAAATAAAATAAATTTATATAGTTGAGCTAAATATAAATATTTTTATGAGTAATTTTATCCATTAGACATTAGTTTGATGAACTGTCAAGTAAAAAAAATAAAATTTTAGCTAAAAGTAGGACTTTTTGACGTGACAAGACAACACGAACCCGACACGATCCGTAACATGACACGGAAATCTAATGAGTTGAAAAATGTTATGGGAATTTATAAATAATTAAAATTCTGATACATAACACGAAAATGACACGAAAATACCTGTTGCCCACCCCTTATACGTTGGGTGTCTTTAAAATGCATTTAGAACATAGAAAGATGTGAGTGTAATATGTGAGTGTGTAAACACATGTGCGGGTGCGATTTTTTAAACAAATTCATCTCTCTCTCTCTCTCCAATATTGGTCGGCCCTCTCTCCCTTTTCTCCCTCAGATATTTTTCTTGATTTTCTCCACCAAGTTCACTCTCCACACCTCTCCTCTTCAAGATCCAACTTAAGATCCATCATTTACAAGTGATTTGGAGTCCGGGTTCACTTGGTTTCGCTAGAAGGGAGTGCATTTCGGTTGGGGTGTTTCAAGAGCTAGGATTTTTCATTTTCAATACAATCCAAGCTCAATCTTTGAGGTAGGGGACTTTTATCTACCCCCTCTAGTTGTATGTAGTTGAATTTGTGCATATCTCTCGCTATTGACTATCAATTTCTAGTAAAACTATTTTTCCACCATTAAAGTGGGTATTGCTCTCATTTGATCATAGATCCATGTTGATAGTTGTTGAATCCTTGAAGTAAATGGTGTTTAATCCTTCCTCCATGCTTATTTGTCGCTTAGAACTATTGTATTTGAGTTTGAACCATTGAAATAAGGTTTGGGTTGAAATTCCATGTCCAAAGGGGCAAAAATTTGCATTTTCAGCACCATTAGAATATGTCCCGACCGCCCGGGCAGAAAATCCAGGAGCTACCCCATTTTCCTGCTTCGTTGCAGGTTGCTCCTTGATGCTTGGTTGGTCCCGTTTGCCCATATCTTCGTGTATTTGACCCTATACTTCGAGATGACCTTCAAATTCACTTTGTAATCCTTAACATGAGTTTGTACCACGTAGAATTAGTTGGACACTTTGCGATATGAAACAGACACGTACCATGTAGAGTTGGTTTGACACTTGTGTTGAAACGTGGGACATTTGGAACAAAATGTGAAGTTTGGATATGTTTAAATGAATGAAACATGATAAATGGATAAAAGTGGTAATGTTAATACTAGGGCTACCTTTCGGTGCGTCCCTGGGCATGGGTGAACGGAGCCTGTGAAATTCGGCAGAACTAGTTCCCTATAACTAAGACTGTTTGAGATTGCAAGTCCATGGAAATGGATAGTAAGTGAATTGGACACACAGACACCTTGTTGGATCCTTGGACACGTAGTTGGACACGTGGGCACATTGTGGATATTTATCACTTGTTTGAGTCCCCTTTATAATTTCTTGCTCATTTCATTCATGTATTCCACTTTCATGTGCACTTATCATCTATATACACCTAGCGTAAGTAAAATTGTTTCATACTGGGCTACTGAGCTAACCCTATCATTTTCAGGTACACGATAAGGAACATGAGTTGGATGCTTGAAGTGTGGTTGCATGTCATGAAGCTTCTTGTCATGAAGTTATTTTGTCATCTTCATATTAGTATTTTCGGGAGATGAGTTTGTAACTTCAATATTTTACATAATCTTTTGACAATTTCCGATTTATGTAATAACTTAAGTCTTTTTGACAATTATGTATTTGGGTACGGGTACCATGTAGATTGAGCCACGTTGAAATTGATTTGAGACTATGTATTGACTAAACTTTTCAATGGTTGAATGTTTGACTTTGACTTATCCTACGTGAAAATTTATGTGTATTATGGTTATTGAAAATGAGGGAGTGATAGTGCCAGTGCCCATTCTTTATGGTCCTTCGAATTTTAGAGAGGGGGAAGGAGAGGAGGTAGTGAGAGAGAATGTGGTTTGAATTTCGAAAAGGGAAGAAAGAGAGTGTGTGGTCTAAATTTTAAAAAGGGGAGCGAGAGAAAATGTGGTTTGAATTTCGAAAAGGGGAGAGAGAGAGTGTGTGGTCTGAATTTTAAAAAGGGGAGCGAGAGAAAATGTGGTTTGAAATTTTGGGTGTAATGGGCCGGTGGATGAAAAGAGGGGAGAGAGAGAAAGAGAGAGAGAGAGAGAGAGAGAGATAAAATGACATATGATGACTGGAATAAAAAATATGACTGAAACAAAAACTGCTTTGTATTATAATATAGATAATTGTGTGTTTGGAAAATTAATGAGTAAAAGTGGAGGATAATTTTGAAAAGTCTCAAAAGTTGATGCGAGAGATGTAAAGTGAAGGTAAAAAATTGATACGAACGGTGTCATGATGATACTTCTCTAATAAGTTAGATGTAATGATGATACTTCTCTAATAAGTTAGATTTACGAAGCAACATACTCCCTCCGTCACTTTTTAAGTGATCCGCTTGGGAAACGTGTATTTTGTGGACGTTAAAAAAGGCACCTCCGTAGAACATTTTTAATTTTTTTTTTTTGCACCAAATTAAAGTACTCAATGAGCACTTTAATTTGGTATTAAAAAAATTAAAAGATTTTATAGAGAAATATGTTTTTTAGGGGTTTGAAATTACACGTATTTCCATATGGATCATTTAAAAAGGGACGGAGGGAGTATTTAAAAGGGACGGAGGGAGAAGTTAAAATATGAAAAAAAAAAACTCTCACAATTAGATCTTTTTGTGTTTATCTTTTATAATTGTATCCTTTTAGTTTAAATTTTTGTAATTTTGTAATTTTCTTAAAAGGACTCTTCCAGATGTGGGGATCCCAATATTGGGAGTTTGCTTCGGGCCTCTAAGAAAACTCTTGAATTTTTTTGTAAATTTTTTACTTGTACTATATCTTTTTATTTTGTATATTTTTTATATCTTAATATCAAGTGAACAACAAAGCTAAAGGTCGGACTGGACAACCCAAACATCGGGACCGGCCTGTTCTCCCATTACATATGCATGCATGTTATGAGTGTATAATATATGTTGGACAAACTCATTACCGAAGTGAATAGAAAATTAATGTTAAGTACTGGTAACAAATTTAACGTCACATTCTTCTCTGTTGTAAGAAACCTGAGACATGGTCTCGAGACTCAAAACTATATATGATCCGAACGGCCGCTCATGTTATAGACTTCGACGTGTAGGACAACCCGTAAAACTTAAAGTCAAATAACTCAATGAGCATAACACACATTCGTACAAAGCTATTATCAATGTCCAAAAAATCAAGCCCAAAAAAAAAATTGAAACCCACTTTTCACAACATAGATGTTCTCGAAAAAATATCAAACTATAGTTGATCAACAAGATAGGTGTTCTCGATGAGTTTTAAACCAATGAACGATTCCGTTCATTGAGGTGGTGGGCATAGGTAAGGTGCACAAGGGCTGAACAGGACCATCTAGTCTCTTTTGGAAGACCAGAGAGGATCCTATTCCTATTTACTTGGAAGGCGACTCTACAGAATTTCGTCAAGTTATCAGCAGCAGATCATGTCCTCTGTCACCTTAGAGGATGTCATAGAGCATTTCTCATTCTGCTGGAAATTGTAAGAATGCTTGGTTTATTTTCGGTGTTCATGTATGCATGAAAGTGGCTCTTAAGTTTTGTATGCCTTCTTTATTGCAATCATTTATAAGTAATAAAGTTGCTGCAGATATAGCGAAAAAATCATCTAAGGAAGGAAAGTAATGACATTTATTTTTAAGGATATGAATAACTGCGAAATGCTCCCCACCAATTGAGGTGGAATGTATACATTGATTTCAGAACTGGTACCCAAAAAAGACGCCAGAATGATATCTTATTATTCTCCTATAGGATAGACATTCTTCTTAGAAAGAGATTCAATTAAAATGAGGAGGGTGCCGGCGACGAATTCTCAAATACCCAAACTTTCCTGCACCGGGAGACGAACCTTCGAAAAGAAATGGCATGTAGCCTGTGGCACGTTTGTATCTCTGCTGAATCTGTGCATATTAAAAAAATGCAAGGAGGCCATTAATTCCAGCACATTATGAAATCCTAATAACAAACATGGATAACAAAGCTCGTTCACAAAGTAGTGCTCCACTTGTTGTGTATCGAACTAGAAGGCACTTGACATTTCAGTTATGTCTGGAGAGGGATCAAGGATGAAATCACCTACCCAGTTAAATAACTCAAAAGATCTGGTTCACGATGCTCCAGGATGAAGCAAGAAATGGATGAGAGCAATAGTCCCTATTAATTGTTGAGGGCTGAACCCGGGCTGTCAACATGAACAGCCCAGAGTATACCAGGGGCTCGTTGGCGCGAACGCCTGTGGGTTGAACTGACGGCCCACTCGTTCCGTGTACTCCAACCAGTAGGCCCGGCATCCGGATTTAGTGTGTTGGGCCGAGCCGAAGGGACCCGACCTGTGAGCTAACCCGAAAGTTAGTTGGATATGTTATTGTGGCATCACACTGTGAGTACATGGGTTCAGCCACGTGTTCAACAAGAATCATCCATGACATCACTAACCAAAATGGTTACGGGTTACCTATGAAGCACCGACACTTCTAGAGGTCGCCGTGTCCATGTATCAGACACGGGAACACGCGTGTCCCACCTGGGGACACGCATTGGACACGTCACATGGCGTGTCCCTTAAATTTAATTATTTTTTGGAGGGGGACACGGCATGGACACGCGTGTCCCCCATATACACTCTCTCTCACTGTGTAGACGTTTATGTATGTATACATGTATATATCTATGTATGTACTAGTATATATATTTCCTTTGCTATGTAGGTGTATATTTTACATATGTGTGTGAACTAGTATATAACAGTGTAGATATCTTACATATTAAAAAAAGTGTACATATCCATGCATATAAAATGTTACTACATACATATAAATGATATATTTACGTACATGATTATTTATTTATTTCTTTATTTCTTCTGTGTCCCCCGCTGTGTCCATGTCCGGCTTTTAGATTTACCGTGTTCCGCATCAGTGTCAGTGTTAGCATCCGTATCCGCGTTAGTGTCCGTGTCCGTGTCCGTATCCGCGTCAGTGTCCGTGCTACATAGCGGTTGACGTTAAGCACTCATGCTGAGCATGGGATACTTGGAGAGCAAGTGCAAACCGTCTATAAATACCTAGGGATAAACCTTAGGGAGAGGCACGCCGTTCCTAAATCTGAGATAGGTTGTACTCTTTCGTCTCCTTCTCCAAGTACTAACTTAGGCAACACACACACACACACACATATATATATATATATAACACATGTGCGTATATATACTAATTGTCAGTTTACATTTTTATCTTTGGTTGTGAAGGTGTTTTACGAAATTTCTCCATTGAGTTTTAGTATTTATTTTATGCTTCCAAATTTGCTCTTTGACATTGATACTTATTTCTTCCTTCACACTGCTCTAGCTAATAACCTATATGACTCACCGTGTCTACCAATCTCTTTATATTCTCTTCACATCCTTTCCAATTTCTCATAGCCTTGAGAAAGACATGTTTAACAACATTCCACAGTACTATTGTGCACTATCTTCAATACATGAAAAGGCAGCAGGGTTGGCGATGAATCAATATCTATTTATCAATAAACATTTACTTTTCCTAATACAACCTCAACCGTCCTCAAAATATCTACAAGTTTTTATCACGAGATACGAAACAATATACAACCAATGAGGGTCGTCAACACAGTTGAGGGTGCTTGCAAGACTGGGCAAAGGTATTTCGGCAGTGGTGGGAGAGGAACCCTGGCTAAGGTTACGACCGCCTTAAAAGTAATGCTTCACAGATGATATAATGGCTGGTTATATACAACCTAATAAGTTACATTCATTTACCAGTAGTGTATATTAATGAGATTACGCACCACTTGTTTAGATTGAATGGCAGTATGGCACTATGTAGAGAAAACAAGAAGTTTAGTTTTGATAGATACAAGATAATGCCTTCTCTTCACAGCAATTGTTTCAGCTCAGACTTAACCTTGTGAACACAATCGTGATTTATTTTTTGATTTATCAGAGTAAACACCTTTCTGGGGTTATAAGCGCCTGAAATAACTGAGAATTTGTTTTCAGACAAATAAACTTCAGTACAACAGGTAGAAAATATTAAAAAAAACATGTCTTTATGGATTCTTTTTGACTAAATGTGTGTAATACCTCAAGAATCTGTTGGCTACTCCGAAGGCAATTCCTGCCGACGACGCAAACTGTACCACCAGATCCACCACCAGTGATCTTTGCTCCATATAAAGTTCCGTCATCAGTGCTGGAGTTTTTCTTTTGCTGCATTTGCTGAACTAATTGGACAAGCCTATCTGTCCCATCCGAGCCAAGCCCACAAGCACTGTAACTGTAGTGACACTGCAGACCAAGGTAGTGGTGCATCAACAACCATAGCTACCATCAATTTTGCCTTTGTGACTTAGTTAAATTTAATAATTTCAACCACAAACACTTTACGCTTCGGTAATCCCAAAGGAATAACTTTCAACCTTGGTTGTGAATCAATAAATGCAAGTTAAAAGATAATCAATGCAGAGCCATCACTAATATCCACTCAGGCGACACAATATGCATGTTCTCTTTACGGGATGGAAAGCTAATTGAGGCCTTAATCCAAAACTGTGATTGATAACTACTTTGATAATTTCATTGACGAAAGATACGAATAACTGGGTTTCAGACGACACACCCTTTGCCAGGTTCAGAAAAGAAAACAGTGCTTCTCATGAGCTAAAGTAACCTACTCACATAGTTGTTGGACTTGAACACAGAATAAATGGATTAAAAATGTGACAAGTGTCAGCCAATAGCCAACCACCACCTGAATCTTCTATAATCAATATCTATAAAATTGGGATTACAGTCAGATTCTAAGTCAATGTCTAAAAAATTGGGATTACAGTCAGATTCTAAGTATTTATCCACTTGTAAACCAACTACAAAGATCCCAAAATGGATGTTCCGTCTAAAGGCAATGCTTTCAAAATAAAAAGGTCACTTGTCTATCACCCTTGGCATGAATTCCACTGAGATTTAGAATGACGTACTTTTAAATGGAGTATTTGATATTACTGCTGAAATAATTTCTCTCACATTATCTTAGCTAACTTAAGCAAAGAAATAAACATTTAAGTTGAATCAGAAATTAAATACCATTATCACATAATGCATAATGTACTCGTTGGGGACCATGCATGACAAAAAAAAAAAAAGTACTGTTAAAGCATCCAACTCAAAACCAATTGGCAATGAGTGGAGAAGCTGCCCAGGCTGATATCCTAGTTTAGGACGTGATTAATTAACCGATGTGGGACAAATTCCAACAAGTACCTGGTACATCAATTCTCCAAGAGCAGATAGTTGCTCATCCGATGCAGCAGAAGTTAATAGAGCTTTAAAGGCCTACACAACAAAATCATAAGACGTGAAATTACTGCATAGGTATCCACATCAGTTTCAAAAAGTTCAAACTCAAAATGCCACATCTACACATACGAATGGAAAATAGCATGGAAGGCTAGGATTATTTTACGCCTTCAGATGGTTCTCATCTCTCAATAATGTGCAGGAAGTTGAGATGATTTATCCAGTTTTCAATGAGTGGGCCACATGCGTGATGGTTAGAACCAGAGAATTCTGTTCCTCCAGCTATGAAGTATGCAGACTGGAAGTATTAATTGGACTCAGCAATGTCTATCAACCTACCAACTATATATTCATTATGATGGCGACCCTGCTTTGCACGCGGGAAGCTAAATAGGTTAATAAGGTGACAAATATACAAACAACAGTATCACAATAGCAAACATGATGGAGCAAAAACATTAAAAATGTAAATCCATCAACTCTCTGTACCACAGATCTGATACAAACCTTGCTAGATCATCAGTTATCCCAAAAGATTAAGGTGCTATGAAATTGGTCCAATTAGGTAGGAAACATCTAATGGAGCATCCTATTCCATATCGCATGCAACTATGCAAGCAGATAGAGTGCAAGTAAATTAAATAAAATTTACTTCCCTTCTTGCTTTATTTTTTGGAATTTGTCAGATAATAGCTTGTCCTAACATTCTTTTCAAGCGAACAAGGATAAATAGAACAATATCTCAAAATGTAGATTCAATGGCCCTAGCCGCCAACAATTTAGAAGTATCCAAAATAGGATTACAAACCTTGACTCTGAAATTCTCATAAACAGGATGTCTTGCAGCTGCTCTAACTTCATAACTACGCTTTTTGTCAATGAGTGTGACTGGATCACTATGATCAGAATATTGGTCTAAAAAAGCCTCACCAAGAATAGAATCTGGAAGCATTTTAAAGTAAAGAGCTTCATATCTGCAACAAACAAAAGCAAATAACAACTGAATTCAAAGACCAGATTTAACTTAAAACTGTCGAATAATCTGTCCATGTAGATACATTTCAAAACAGAATTACAAGCGGAATTGAAAGTGAGTTAATATATAAACAAATAGAGGGAAGGTGGAGCTATCGAGTCTAAGATCTCACCGAATTAGTGTCCGGCAAAATGTAGGATGTATTTGTAATTAGCAACATCTTTGAGGCAGTATTCTGTTTTGCGGAATGATTAGGGAGGAATGCAGTTTAAATTGGTATGGGCCGGAAGTCGAATGAGTGACCAAGGAATAGCGATTCCTATTCTACTAGTGATAAGTGTAAATTAAGCATTTAGGTTTTGGAAGACTGTGGAAAAGGGAGAGAAGGAGAGAGGGGCGCTGTCCCAGGATTTGAAGTAGTGTTTAGCCGTATCCTAACAGTTCTCTTTTTCGTTTTGAGGAATTTTAGTCTCAACAAATTATTAGAAAAGGAATCAAATTCGTGAGCACCCAATTGAATGCATGTAGATCAATGGGATCACCACTTGGAATATGGATTCAATAACTTTCTAGCTAACCAAACATGGGAATGAATATCCCGAACGAAATCACCATTCCATTCGGGCATTCATTCAAATGAATGAAACAATGTCAAACGCAACCCTAATGGTACTGTTGATCGTCTGAAAGCTCGTCTTGTGGCCAAAGGTTTCACCCAAACCTATGGGCTCGATTACACTGAGACTTTTTCTCCAGTTGCCAAACTCAATTCTGTTCGAATTGTTATTTCTCTTACAGCCAACCTTGATTGGCCTCTTCATCAACTTGATGTCAAGAATGCATTTCTTCATGGCGACCTCTCAGAGACTGTCTATATGGCTCAACCACCCGGTTTTGAGTCCAAGGGGGAGTCTGTGTGTCA
>JAXBDA010010110.1:0-11166 GCA_036023075.1 Gaultheria prostrata
GCAATACAAGCAATAGAGGAACCTGTCTGAGCAAACGTAGCCGTGGAAGAAGAAGCTGCAGCAGCCGAAGACTGAATCGACATAAGACGCTGGTACTCCTCTGCTGAGATAGTCACACTACTGTCGGCAGAAGAATGAGTAAATTGTCCAGTATCCTCAGAATGAACAACCTGATGAGCCTGGGGAAAACCATGAAGATCATAACAAAAATCCACCGTGTGATTTGTACCCTTACAATGAGTACAAAATCGACCACGGCCATGACCAGAACCACTGCGACCAGAACTACCTCCACCTAATGTGCGACCACTACCACTACGACCAGAACCACGGCCACTAAACCCAGAATCACCACGACCACAAGAACTATTACCTGAATCATAACTGCCAGAATTTCGACTACCAAAACCACGACCACGACTGTCAAACCCAGAATCACGGCCGCGACCACGGCCACCACTCGACCCAGAACCACCAGAAACAGCTAAAGCAGAACGATCGGACGGTGGCTGAGAACCAACATCAGAAACAGAAGCCTGACGAAGACGGCCAAATACCTCATCAAGAGAAGGCAACTCCCGCTCTCCCAGTATCTGAGACCGAACTGGATCATAAAAAGAGGGTAAGCCATATAGAAATCGAGTAACCTCCAAACGCTCACGCTGACGTTGCATAACCTGAGGATCAGTCGAGATAGGCTCATAAACTCGGAGTTCTTCACAAGTTCCACGAAATTGGGAATAGTAGTCCTCCAAAGATCCAGTACCCATGGTCAAAGAAAAGAACCGGTGATGGAGATCATATGTTCGACGAAGATTATTAACACCAGAATACATCATAGCAACCCGATCCCACACTTGCTTAGCAGTATCAAGATAAAACAAAGGACCACTAATCTGAGGCTCCATAACATTCCACAAATCAACACGAATATGACAATCCTCAACTTCCCAATCACTATACTCCGTAGCCGTTTTAAGAGGAGGATAATCTGTCAAATAACGAAGCTTCCGTTCACCTGTATAATAAACCTTGACAGCACGAGACCAAATGGCATAATTGTTGCCATTCAAAATAATGGAGGTAATGAAATCCTTGTCACGACGCCGAGAGGAGCTAGAAGTACTACCAATAACTGTAGAACTAGAATTGGAACCTGAACTAGCGGACTTCTCTTCAGACATTATACCAAATCCAATGGCACAAATAACCAGCAACAAATAAATCCAACTACTACCCCACTCAATCAACTTATCAAAGCACAGACTTCAATATCCACCAACAACAAACCAGTCAACCAACTATCCACCAACACATCAACAACCAGACATCAAACAGTACAATCCCACCATTAACAGCAGCGGAAAAAAAATAGACTACCAAAAATTTCAATACCCAAGATAAACCGATAATCAACATGCGAACAATGGAATTAAGTGAACATGACCGAAATACCAGAATATAGGCGTGAGGAGCACCAGAAGATTGGGAGCTGATCAAAATCCACTACAACTAGATCCTTGAGTAACTGAAACATCAACAGAGAACCAACGAGTACTGGGTTACCACCGAGGAGCACCAACGAGCACTAGGCGAGTCTGAACATGGGTGATCGAAGACTGACAACTACCAGGTATGAGTCGACTATGGTTTTAAGGTCCAGAGGGTACAGAATGGGTCTCGTGTGGTCACGTATAGGTCGATTAGGGTTCGTATGGAGGTCGTTTGGTCATGAATAGGTCGATTTAGGGTTCGATTTTGGATTTAGAGGGCTCGATAGGGTTCGATTTGGGGTCAGGAGGGTTTAATTCGGGTCGAAATCAACTGGGTATTTAAACGTGAGGGTTGGGTGGTTCGACTTTGGACATAGAAGGCAGGATAGGTTTCGATTTGGGGTCTAGGTGGATTATTTCGAAGGTTTTCAGAGGTTTTCTGTGGGATTGAAGGGAATTTCGAGCACTATAAGGTTGGTTGATGGGTTACAGAGATGTGTGATCGATTAGGGTTGCTAGGGAAGAAGACGATGGGCTGGTTGATGATGATGATGTCAGTAGATAGAGATTTAGGGTTTTAGGTTGGTGGGTTACATGTAACTAGGATGGATGAGGGACCCGCTCTGATACCATGTTATTTAGAAAAGAGAGAGAAAAGTGTGTAGGGTGTTAATTAACCCTAACACATGAAACCTTTATTTATATTATGAGAAGGCTAGATACATTACTTAGCTAGCCGATGTGGGACAAATACTAATAACTACTAATAAGCTATTCTAACAGGCTGCAGTAAGAACAGCTTTACCCAAAAATGCTTAGGAACATTCATGGTGAACAACAGAGAGTGGGCTACCTCAGCAAGATGGCGATTCTTGCGTTCAGCGACTCCATTCTGTTGTGGAGTACCAACACATGACGTCTGAAAAAGAATGCCAAAGTCATTAAGATATGCCCGAAAGGTCCCATCTATATACTCAGTCCCATTATCACTACGTAGGATTTTAACATTAGCATCAAATTGGGTACGCACCATCTGGTGAAAAGATTTAAAGCACGAAAAAACTTCATTTTTTGACCGAAGTAAATACACCCACGTAACACGGGAATAACAATCAATAAAGGTAACAAACCAACAATAGCCTGAAAGAGAAGTGACCGGGGAAGGACCCCAAACATCAGAATGTATAATCATAAAAGGAGTTTCACTTCGTTGATTAACAGGAGCATAAAAAGAGCGTTTGTGTTTTGCAAGTTCACACGCTTCACAAAAAAACTGACTCCTAGTACAGTGCTTAACTAAACTAGGAAACGGTTTTCCTAAACTTCCAAAAGATGGGTGACCTAATCCACGGTGCCACTGATGCAATAAAGAAAGAGATGAGCCCACATCCACTTCAAGAGCTTGGCCACATGACATAGGTGGAACGACTGGATTAGGTGCAGGCTCCAAAACATATAATCCACAATAAGCTTTACCACTGTCAATCATTCTCCCCGTATCCAGTTCTGAAAGACAAAATGAGTGGGAAAAAAAGTCACTGAGCAGTTTAAAGAATGAGCAAGACTGCTAACTGAGAGAAGGTTAGTAAAACATGAAGAACTGAGGATAGTGATATGGTTGGAACCTTTCCCAGAAATAGAAGATAGGGATCCATCTGCTACTCTGACTTTATCAGTACCAGAACATGGAGAATAGGAGTCAAAAAAGGATGAATAACCTGTCATATGATAGGTAGCACTAGAATCTATTATCCAAGGAAGTGAAGATGAAGTAGTGGACGTACTAGCATGCATACCTGTGTGGGCAAGGTGAGAGGAAGTAGAAGCCGTAGTAGATGGAGTGTCAAGCCTGGTCATAAGGCACTTGAGAGTTTGTAACTCCCCCGGAGAAAGAGCACTACCAAAAGAGCTATCAGAAACTGAAGCATACGACCGACCTCCACTAGGATCAGGCAAGGTCTCAATTGTGGACTCTGAAACATGTGCATGAGAACCTCAACCACCTCCTCGACTACCACCTCGACCACCACCTCGACCTCGAGAGGGACGCCCATGGAGCTTCCAGCAAAACTCCCAGGTATGCCGAGTCTTGTGACAATAGTCACATTGAAGCAAATCATGGTCAATAGAACTACTCTTATCCCCAACCTGATTCTGAGTAGCCTTGCTATCCCGTGGAGTAGGAATGGCAGCCAAAACCGAGCGGTCCGGAATGGAAACATGTACCATAGCATTCCGTCTACTTTCTTCTTGTTGAACACAAGCATAAGCCTCTGCTAAAGTGGGAAAAGGAACACGTCCCAATACTTGTGCTCGAATCGGATCATACTCCATATTAAGGCCAGCAAGGAAATCATAGATACGTTCTTCTTCAACCATTTGTTGAAATGCGGTTGCATAAGCAGTACAAACGGGGTGAAAGCTTTGATAGTAATCAAGTTTCCTTCAATTCTGCATAATACTCAGCGAAGGACCGATGGTTTTGGTCCAACCCCCGGAGTCGCTTCCTCAACTCAAAAACCTGAGCACCATTACCCTTCTGAGAATATGTTTGTGCCACAGAAGTCCAAACCTTATGCGGAGTGTCGAGAAACAAGTAGGTTTGACTGAGAGTGGGTATCATAGAGTTGAATAACCAAGTCATGACTTGAGCATTCTGAGAAGTCCATATTCCAAAGTCTGGACTAGTAGCAGCCGGTTGTGGAACAGGGCCTGTGATGAATTTCGACAAGCCTTGGGCAGTGACGGCCAAAGTGAAACTACGAGACCAAAGCAAGTAATTGGAACCATCCAACTTAATAGGGCAAATATTCAATGGAGAGTTATTCGGAGTCCTAAAACGACACAACTCATCCTTTCCACTACCAGAATTATCTTTGGGAGCCTCTGTCATAGTTCAAATGGGAAAGACACACCAGACTGCCAAAAAATACCTCAAGTGACGTCTGAGATACCCTAAAGAAGCAACTCCAGTCGATTTGAGAAGGCCCTAGGCAGTTTTGAGTCTAGCCGAGATGAACCCAGTGGAAAAACCGATGCAGACAGTGCCGAAAATGACAACCCAGTGGCTATCGAGCACAGGGAAGAGAAACCCAGCCAATTTCGACCACACCCAGTCAATTTCAAGTCCATTTCAAGCATAAATAGCATCTACCGTGCCCTAAAAAGCTCACCGGAGGTCGTACAGGGGTCGCCGGAGGACGGCGAAGGCCAAACTGTGGTCAATGGTAGCCGACGAAGGTCGTACGGTGATCAAGAGTGGTCGACGAGGCAGACCCAGTGCGTTCGTACATGAACTGTCGAACCCTCTTACTCCGATCAACAGTAGAACTCCTCGTACGTGGTCAACTAAGCAAACCCAGTTGAACTGTCGACAATCAATAGAGGGAAGATCAACGTCAGTCTCCTACGAAGCCCATTCGACAAGAGATTGGGGCTCTAATACCATGTAAACTTAGAGACAGAGAAGACGTAAATAATCTGAGGTGTTAGAGCTCCGCCTTTCTCATTCCACTATATATATGAACAAAGGTACATGCACAAGACTACCCCTAGGAACAATACAACTATCAAATAAGCCCCTAACTTAACAATTTGACATCTTCTCATATGTGCATATATGTCGAGGGAAAATAAAATATCAGGATTACTCTTGTGTTAGGACCACTACCCCTGTTATAGGAAGAAGCTATGCGAGCGTCGTTAACCCCTTGCCTAAACGGGACAAGGTTTTTACTGCCAAAGACCTCACCTATAGTGGTTTATCGATCATATAAAACTTGCAGAATACGGTTTATAACTTGGATTCCACCAAAGATAATGACGTTAAGAAGCTAATTTATTAATTTTTGGTACCCTATCATTTTCCTTTTTCTTGGTAAAACCTCTACATATTTATGAACAAAACACAAGATATTTTCAAAGTTATCCGATCTAAATTGAAACATCCGCAGACTATAGTAACATAAACATCTGAGGAAAGAGATCACGCTGGCTAAAAAAAACTAGATGTACATAATCACAAAGCTGAAGCTTAAATTTCTTGCTCCCATGAGATAAAGTCCTTTCAACTATGTTACATGGAGTTGGGAATGGGTGTCAGGTTCAGGTAAGTATGTGTCTAGGTATCTGACTCGTACAAATTCCATCTCAATGACAAGTGAATATGACAGTATGCCAAAATATTCAAGTCTCGTAGTAAACTGCCTTTACTTTCCCGGATGAATAATGTTTTACAAAGTGTCTTCGGCATTTCATGCATAATGTAGGAGATCCAGTTATAGTTCATGGTAAATTCGAATTACAGAACACGTCTCCTAGGTGAATGTCCAACTAACTATATCCGACAAAGAATTCCATACGCTTAATCAACCGTGGAGTTCCTGACACGCGTATTTCAGAAATATAAAAGGATCCACGTAACATAGTTTCTTTAGAAATAGAAAAAATTAGGAAACTACACCTGAACTGTAGATGAACTAATTCTTTCCCATCTTGGATCAGGTTGAAACCGCGTGACACCTTGATTTCTACCCAGCCATTTGAAGATGGTGCATAATGTGCTACATTGAGCAAGAAATCTGACAAGACCTGCTGAAGTCTAACTTGGTCGCCAAATAGACATAGTCTTTTAATTTCGCCGGGAATCTCATGAACTAGTTGTAAATTCTTCTCCTTCAAAAGAATCATGACTTGGCTAACAACTGCATCTATAACATTTCCAAACAGAAACTCCTCCATGTTTAGCTCCATGCTACTGCTATAATAAGAGTATATCAATCATATGCTTTAGATATCTTGTTGCATAGGTTCGTATGAAAAAACAGGAAAACATCTATCATAAACTAGCGGTGATTGCAATATCAGTGAAATTTAAATGGTGTCAGAGACATTCGACATTTAATGGTCAACGACTGATCAGCTGCACAAATAGGAATGTCATAGATACATATCTAAAATGAGGTAAGCATTAACAATATGGGCTTCCAGGGAATAACATCTTGAGGCATTTATTCTTCTTGGATTACAAGAAAATTTAATCTCCACGACCAAGAAGCTAAAAAAGACTAGGCTGGCCTTTGACTGGTAATGGTAAGAAAACATGAATGGAGCTATACCAGCGACAACCAACCAATGAGACTAATAAAATTCAGCCAATACACTTTAACATTATTTTCTCGATATAAAGAGATTTGAGTACATATCACCATAACAGATAAGCTTTAAGACTTGTCATTTTACAGTCTTCCTTTCCAAAAGCACTTTATAGTATATTTTATGTTTGTAACTTTGAAAATCCTTGGGAAACCTCGAATGGGTAAATTTACCAGGTCCCAGAACCCACAAATTACGAATCATGATAGTCCAGAATATATTAAACACCAACTTTAATGCATAAAAATTTGTACAGAGAAAACATCTCACCAATTCTAGAAGGGTGACAATGACATGTCTGACATCCTAAATTAATCAATATGATACAGCATAAGCTCATACAAATGTACCCACTTTCGCTAAAACGTAAGCGGAAAAAAATTCACTGTACATGATACAACATAAACCTTGAAGAAATGCATTGGTGAAAAACTGTAGGCTGAAAACTTACCCCTCTTCTATACTTCCCAAATCCATATCCTCTATGATTGACATTATTTGTCTTTCACATGCCTCACTAGTCTTAAGAAATCGCTTCTGATCCTCTGAAGTAGCAATACTCTCCAGGAGTTTGTGGATGAACCGTATTCCATTCAGTGGATTTTTCATCTCTTGCCGAATGTAAGCCAACTCTTTTACTTTGGGAAGGCACTCTCCATTCTCTTGTTTGTTTCCGACCACCTGCATTTCAGAAACCACAGTTTGCAAGAAGCAGAAACACCCGATTATATTCCCGGCCTCATTAGTTCTCTTATTTGCCACTAAGAGCACCTCCACGTAATTTCCCTTCCTATCAAAAAACCCAAATGGGAAATTCTCAGAATCATGACCACTAATCACTCGGTACAGAAGAATCATAAACTTTGTAAGTGTATCTTGACCTTTCAGCTGACAACAATCCCCGAAAATCCCCCCCGGAAGCATTTTTCCAACAATCTCATGTCTCCCCCAACCAGTTAGCTTTTCCATGGCTGCATTCCATTCAGAACAGCAGGCATTTTCATCTGATGCAAATATCGGTGGAATCAATGGGTTAAAGCTTCGTATGATTGTTTTATAATCCCCTTGCAAGCGGATGAATCTGTCCATGACAACTTTTTCAGACGTTATGTCTTGACCCACAAAGCACACCCCAACAATTTTGTTTGTGTAATCCCGACTTGTACATGCGTTAACCACAATGTATGAAACCGAATTCGGCTGATGTATCCCAAACTTTTGTAGCTTTAGTTCAATATTTTTGTCTTCCACACCTGTATTAAACATGAATAAGCTTAAAAGTGATTCATCCATCATATTCTCAATTATAACTTTAACCATATTTTAAGTATTACCAGTCATAATAAGGAAATGGTATTGGGTCGAGGTTATGAGAAAATACGTGAGCAAATGATTTACCAAAACTAAAAGACAGAGACATAAAAAAGCAATTATCACTCTGGAAGAAACTGCAAGCAGCCTAAGAAGTTAAGAATGATAAGGGTTTGAAAAGCAAAACAAAACAAAGAAATACTTATACTGCAACCTAAAAAGCAAAACATTTTTCAAGTTAAACCCACTTTTAATTAATGCATATTTAAAGAAAATTACACGAATGCAATTTAGTAAACTCTCTCATGCGCTTTTTTAACCTCCAAATTTTACTTGCCAAAAAAAAAACAACCTAAAAAGCTCACAAAATGTACAACAAACGAAGATACATAGTTTATTGCATTTGTCTAGACAATAGTAATCATTGGTGTAGAGCATAAATAGAGACGATTAGACATGTCTTCGCATATGCTAATAAAAAAGTCACTTTGATGCACCAATATAGATCGTAGGATTTAAAATTTCAAAATGTTCCTGAGCATAATCTAAGAAAAGAATCACCATTGAAAGCTCTGCACATGAGATTTTCAACGACTCCACGTGAGTCCTCCTGAACAATATCATTCAGCAAGGATTTCCCTATAGCTTCACTAGCTTGTAATCCTGTCAACTCCGCAATTTTCGCATTCCATCCATTGATAAAACCAGCAGAGTCAACGCCAAAAATAGGAGCAGAAGCCGTTTCAATCAATCTGACCATTTCGCAGACTACTGAACTAAGTTCATCCAACCCCTGCACCTCAGAATCATGGATTTGGGTATAAATCAATCCTTTAGGACTACTGTCTTCAATCATACGGTATGAGTCTCTCATTATAAGCTGCAAAGTGTGAATAGCATTGATCTCTGAAATCTCCCAAGGCAAACTTCTACTCTTAACCACTTCAAGAAAAGCATTAAATGAAGATCTAGGATACATCCTTCCACCATCGTCTTTATCCTCTGGATGATGCATAGCTCCACCCCATTTCACTTCCTTAGCCATGTGGGACCTAAACCAGAACAAAAAATCTTTTGAAGTAATTCTTGCAGTTGCCATTCCACAAACCACATCACCAAATACAGCCGCGCTAGGGTAATCAGCATCCACCAGACTCTCAGTACTCAACCCTGTGGAGTCTGCATGATTCTTTAGCAACCACTCTGCAATATCTTTTACTTGTGATTTGGTTGGAGTCACACCCAGTAACCAACATTTTCCACCATAGAACAATGCAGCTCCATCACACTTAACGAGATCCATAATACTTGGAGATTGCGTCACGATGCCAAATGGCATATCCCTAAGGAGCATGTCACATAATAAGGTTTGCATCCGGAGAACCTTCTTCTCCACTAATTGTGATGCTAATTGAAGCTCCATGTAGAGCTGCAACCCGAATGCTTGCATTAGGAATTCACAAGTGTAGCGAAGAGGAAAAGGAACGTAACGAGGGGACGTATGGTGGCATACCACCAAACCCCACAGCTTCATTGATTCGTTGTCATTTATAACGACCGCCAACACCAATGAGGCAATAGACCCCATGTTGGCCATGTACTGCGTGTGACAGCCATGTGGCGCTCTAAGGGTAGAATTGACCAAGCAAAGTGGTTGCTTCAATTCATCAGTATCAATTACCCTAACTGGACTTGAATGGCAATCATATATCATCCGAACTCGGTTCTGCATGAACAAAAATCGGGCAGCTTGCGGGATATCTGTCGCCGGATAATGCAACCCTAAATAGGGCTCTAGATCAGTCCTCCTAATCTCGGAAACAACTTCACCATGATAATCATCATGGAACTTATAAACCATAACTCTATCATATCCAGTGAGTTTCTGCACATCTTCCACTACTCTATCATACAAAACACCAATATCTCCCCCAGGAAGCGATTGCAGCCTAGAAATCGCTCTCACCGCAAGTTTCTGCGATTGCACTGCACCGGCTAGCGATAATGCAGGATCACCCAAACGGGCAGGCTCCAAATCAATCACAATTCCCACATCAATTCGGTGAAGTATAGCATAGAATGGCTTCTTGGTATTTCTAGAATGGACCCATGTAGGGTTTAGTAATGAAATTTCTTTAGACCCAACAGCATTCACCAAAGAAACCCCTGAAGAAGGGCTAAAAAGGGTTCTAGCATCAATCCCAATCAAACCCATTTCCTGATTTGACTCAAAAGCATTTTTCAAATTCAAACCCAGCAAATTAAAGCAGTTCTCACTATATCCTATGATTTTAAAACTGGGTTCTTCAATAGCAAGCATACAACCAAAAGATTGGATGAGTCCACCTCTCTGGATTCTAGAGAGATAAGCAGTAATTTGTTCTGCAGGAACAGTTTTGGGTGCATTTACCACTGATCTTGAGTAATTGAAGGACTTACCAGAATCAGCTGATTGCTCAAACTCAACCAATAGGCCTGCATCAGCATTATACTGGGCTACGGCTTTGCTCTTTCTGTTGTTGTTGGGGTTGTTCATGTTGCTTGCAGCTGATGATGAGAAGGTGGGTGTTCTCTCTCTTCTTTCTCTCTCCATTTTTATGATGAATTGGTGATGGGTTTTTCTCTGAATCGGAATAGGGTTCAGTACCATTTAGGTGAAATCTAGGACCTGGAACTATGTTTCAGTACCATTTAGGTGAAATCTAGGACCTGGAACTATGTCATGAGTCTCATGACTGTACTTTTGAAGCTTCAGTAGTGGTTTGAGTTTCTCCTTCATTTCGCATGTGGGGTGCAGTTTTGCCGTTTTGCCCAATTGGAATGTTGTAAATTTCCAGCCACCTATAGTCTCTCTCTCTGTGCAAGCGCATGTGAGATTTCAACTTTTGTGGCTTAGAGCAAGCCCAACAATAACTTAGTAAATTAGGCAGTGTACAGTTCAAATATCTATTATAACTTGACATTTTTTTTATCAACACTCCAACAACACTCCCTATTACCCTCCCTATTTTTAATAAAATATAATATATGGGGGGAAAGTAAGAGAGAGACAAAAGAGAGAATAAAAAAAGAAAAAAAAAAGAAAAACAAGCAGGCAAAGAGAGGGAAGAAGAGAGAAAAAAAATAAAAAAATGGGTAGGGAGTGAATAGTGCCTCCCTAAATGGGGGGATTTTAGGGAGGTACTATTCATTTTTGTATTTTAGGGAG
>JAXBDA010010112.1:0-11160 GCA_036023075.1 Gaultheria prostrata
GTAAAAACCTTCCCCTCTCGTAACCAAACCCCCGAATCCGAGAAATCTTTGGTTCCGCAAGATCAGAAAGAATATTTTCATTGGGCATACGAGTCATATTTTAAATCGGTTCCTCGGATTCGGACCTTAAATCCGGGTGGCGACTCTGAAAGCGAATCTTTTGAAAATCCATGAATCAATCAAATCGAATCGGGGCGCATTTTTTGTGGACCGTCAGCAAGTAGCTTCCCCAATCAGTTCCAGTAAGCTTTGCATAAGCCTAAGGAATCCAGAAGAAGGAGCAAACCGGCCTCCTTGAACGTCAAAAGGGTAAAACCTTTCTGAGGTAAACCCCTGATTCAACCCTCCTCTGTTTCATACTGAACGGAATCCTTGACATCCCGTACGGTATGTTGTACATACCGTGCGGTATGTATTGCATACCGTACGGTATGTAATCAGTCTTTTTGTATTTTTAAATCCCTATTTTCTTGATTTTTCTTTGGTCCTACCATACCAAAGGAGATCAAGAAGTCTCGGGGTACATTAATAGTGCTCTATTTTCCCTGAGCCATGCTCTGTCAAGTTTCAAAACAACTCAAAACCTCTTCAAAAACTAAAACCTCTGAAAGGCATGTGCTCTGAGCATACACTAGATCCCAAGGATCCACTTTTGTTTCCTTTGCATACCGTACGGCATGTAACATCCCGTACGGGATGTGGAACATACCGTACGGTATCCAGTCGTTCCCCATGACAGCTTGTATATCATTCTGCCATATTTTCATACGCTGCTTGCTTTCCCTTTTACTGTATAAATATTCAGCATCAACTGTATTATCTGCTCAAGTCGATCGTATAAAGACATTTTGTAATAAAATTCCGCAAATATTAAGTAGAGACCGATTTTTATCGGGCGAGACGGGTGCCTTAAAAACCTTCCCGTCTCGTAACCTGGCTTCCGAACCCAAAAACGAATCTCTGGTTTTCAATCGAGTCTAACTCGGGTTTCTCGGGTACCAAAACTGTTTTTCTTTAAAGCATAAACCCCGGGTGGCGACTCTTTCAATTCAAATGTCACTCTCACAGCACGTCCGCATTTTTCCACCGGGGGGGCGCGGTAGCCCACAGAAGGGTTGATTTGTAATGAAATATTTGTGATTTTTTTAGAAAGGGGATTTGGATGGTGGATAAGAAGACAAATGACTGAATTGCCCCCAGTTAATTAATTAATTAATTAATTAATAAAAAGGATTAAATTCCATTATAATTAAAATACATCCATAATAAATACATATTAATTAGGAAAAATACATAAAAAATAATATTTCCGAAAACAACTTTAAAAAATATCATAATTACAAAGTAAAAATTTGAAAAAGTAAGACAATTTAGGCTTCAAAGTCTGTCGAACACTCAAAATAGGTGTGGAGCGTTGCACCTAATCATCTAATGATCAGATCTCTAAAAAATTACTATGTAAATGCATTGTCCCAATGTAATTTTTCATTTTCCACCAGTACCCATCCTCTTTCTTCTTCCACATAAATCTTTATTACAGATTGGTGCTCACTGTCACAGATTGGTAGGGATTGGTGCTCATAAAACCTTCTCGGCTTCCCATCGATAATATCGCAGAGACTAGATCTGCCTTCGATTATCTTCTTTTTCCTAATCTTTTGCTTTCTGTGATTCTCTCTGCTTACATCTCGCTGGAGCTCTCCGAAACTGGCGGGAACTCACCGGAACACAATGGTACTTTTGGATAATTTTTTGGTCATTCATTTAATTTTATTGATTACCATGTGTTTGTTGATTAATTTGAAATTTTTCCATGAAATTAGTTTTGGGTTTTGCTGTTGCTAGATTTCTTCTTCGCTTCGATTTTGCTTCGGTTTTACGGGAAAAGGGGGAGGATTTGGAGGGGCAAAATAAAATCCAATCCCCCTGGATTTGTTAACGATGGGGTCAGGGAGGGCTTCACAAATCTACCCGCGGGTGGATTTGTAGTCTGAACAGTAAAATAGTGCGGGAGGGAAGAAGAGTTGCCAAAGAGTGGATTTGGAGTGGGACCAAAAGATGAAATCAGGCTGCCTCCCATCTTCGTCCTCAGATCCAGCAGCCAAACAGGCTGTTAGGAAACATGTCAAGGTATCCTCAATACCAAAAATGCCTTGCGGGTGTCTCCATAATTGTGGATTCTGCCAGAACAAGGGTTTCAGTCACTATCTTCTCCCCAATCGAGAAGGAAAAACTACCCTTTGCTCCCAAGATGAGAAATGGGCCTGAGCGAATTTTTCAAATTTTCTCCTAATAATCACCTCAACCTCCATAAACATGTTTCCATGCCCATGCTTAAAATCAGCATCCAGACATCTTGTACCTTCACGGAGCACTACCCAAATGATCGTATCCACTTACCAAACATGTTTTCGATCCTCAAAAAGTCTTGTGAACATCCCGAACTCCCCTACCAGTCGTTTTCGGCCCCCTAAAGGATTTTTCAAACTTTTTCCTAAATTATCTAATGGAGATACTAAACATGTTTTCCAACCTATGTAACATGCCGACCCTTCCGGCGGCCGTTTTCGGCCTCGAGCAACTTTCACCAACTTTTTCCAAACTCATCCCTCATCATCGATATCTTGTTTCTATACCTAAAAAAGCCCCACATGGGTAGCAAATCTTTTTGCAAACTTATTAAAGCAAATCTTTCCAATCGAGCCCATCGGGAGCCACTCTTTTCAACTCCAAATAATTTTGGAACTACATTTAACCTGATTATCCCGTTTTGGAAATACGTAGGCAGCCCTCGGATCGGGATCGGGCTTTTTTTTTCTTTTTTTTTTGAAAATGATCTTTGTATTTGAAGGTGATAATGGTTAAATCTAATTGGAGTAGAAGTTAACTTTCAGCTTTATTTCATTTGTTTTTCAAGGAAGCTAAGGTACTGAGTAGCGAAAGGTTGTTGTGGGGTGCATATAGCTTCTCTACTTGTAACAGTAAATTACCGAACCTTTTTTTTCTAACCTAGCAGACCACAAAACAAGTCATTCTTTTGAAAACCGGGTCTCCTGACTTAAGAAAACATTTTGAAAAATACTTGATTTCCATAATTGGAGGCGCGCAGTTTGCAACTCGCACCCGGTTAACTGATTTTCGGATTGGGTTTCCCAAATTGGCTTGGACCTTGGCCCATTCCGTGCGCGGAAAAGACCTCTCCTTGGGTCTAACCACATTCAAAAGCCCACTAAAAAGTTTTGTAATATAAAGCCTTTTAAGGTCTTTTAACTAAGCAATGTGGGATGAAAGGTTTACATTTGTTTTAGAAGTACATAACTCAACAATCCCCCACTTGTTTTTTAAAACATTTTTAATGAGCAAGAAGGTATAGAGAAGTGCGTAAGCCAAAGGTGTCTTTGGACTTGAACATTTACATAGTGATTGTGCTTCAGTATAAAACTAGAGTGGCTTGTGGTCTTGAACTCTAAGGCTGAATGCACTACACACACAACTCTACGTTGTGTAATGTTCGAAAGCCAGCACTTTACGGCCATGTGCTTATCCCAGTTTCATGAATGACCTAGTTTGCCAAACTCTCTCGAGAAGTGGCCAGTACACTCCAACATTCATATAGGTTGGGTATCCATCACAAGTGACTCATTTATCAATGGGCATGAGTCCCATCCCTTTCGACATGTACGACACCTTTTTTCGAGCTAGTCCTTTCGTCAAAGGATCAGCTAGATTCTCATATGTCCGTACATAATCCACTCTAACAGGCAGTGCCGACCCTGACATTTGGGTTGCCCAAGACTGACCTCAAGCTTGGTTGCCCTCTTAGTATTAAGTACTTTCACCGTTCCAAATTGCTTGTCCCTTTCGGAAAATCATGAGAAATTAATTACACCAATTTTGGGGGGGAATAATGTACTTATGAGAATTTTTTACACCAATTTTTCTGCTCAACTACGTTATGAATTTTGCAATTCAAAAAAAAAAAAAACTACGCTATGAAATTTGAATGGGACATTTTTTTTCTACATAAAAAAGGCTCAATGTTACGCACCCCGTTATTTTAATTTTTGTTTGGTCAGTCACCCCTTTAACTTAAAAACACTAAAAAGAAACTATATATCAGAGGCCAGCCATTTCAAAGATGTCTGAGAAGGTAAACAAATCAATTTACCCAAAAAAAAAGGGTAAACAAATCAAACAGGTAGTTTCGTAATTACAATACAATAAATTTTGAAAAATATATATATAACTAGGAAAAAATTGAATCAAACATATCAAAGTACTGCTCATATTTGTGTTTTCTCTAACTAATTAGGTTATCAACTTTACTTTCGTAAAAATACTACTTTAACAATAAAACTTATTGATTTTATATCTTTTTTATCAAAGTTTGTTGAGTAGAAATAAATTATTTTTATTTATTTATCATCAACATATATTTATTTGGAAACTTGATTTGAAAAGTTAGAAAAAAAATTAAAATAAACTAAGTGAGAATAAAGAATACTCGTAAAAACATTTATGATTTGTAAAGGATATGAACCTTAATGAACTCTACAACCACTAATGCATAACTATGATAGATCAACTGTCGTAAACCAATAAACATTTATGGTGTAAGAGTTATTTTTATCTAAAATGGATCCACAAAAAAAAAGACAAACTTAATTGGCCAAAAACTCAAACCAATAAACATTTATGGTATAAGAGTTATTTTTATCTACAATAGATCAAAAAAAAAAAAAAAGAATCAAAAGATAATTGGCCAAAAATGCATCCACAGGGGGGTTTGCACCCTGCCATCTTGATTTCTAGAGTGGGCATTGACCAACGCTGCCAACATAATCATTGGGATAAAGGCCGGAATAATTTATATATAATAGGTATATCTTCGGGATTTTTTTTTTTTGTTTGGTTGCCCTAACCCAGGGGTTGCCTAAGCCCGGAGACTTGCGGGGCTTACCCCTAGGCCGGCCCTGCAAACAGGTTCAAAGGGACAATATCTGAACGAAAGTGTCTTACTTTTTCTTTAGAGAAATTTTTTAAAGTTTCTGGACAAGTGTCATACTTTTTCCATTTTTCTTTTCAAGCTAATGAATAATCTAAAATTTGTTGACTCAAAACTAACAAAGTAAAAATTTGAATAAGAACGAAGCAAGTATTTTGGTGATTCATGATTTGGATCACGCATCTAAGAGATTTGATTAGCATCTTTGTGTATTTGCAAGTATGAATTAAACGTTGTGTTCACATATGTAGACGAGAGAGGAAAGAGGAAAGAGAAAAGAATAAGAGAAAAAAGGGTAATATGATCTTTTTATAGTTATTCTTAACAGATGGAACGATATACTTTTAGTACACAAATCACGTGAAATCCTTCTTCTCCTTTTTTTAAATTACAGAGCACTTCGCACTAAGCACAAATCACAGCTGGTCAAGTGTAATTTTTCCAATGGCTTCTATTATTAATGGGAGCTAACGGGAACTATTAATTGTCCTTGATTGGTACATAATCGAAAATGCATGGTTAAAATCGAACAAATTGAAACTATAAGCAAAGTGACACAAAGACCAAATTAGTGGACCATTTGAGTATCTCCACTTTTTTTGCATTTTACAGTCCAAATATGAGCATTTAATGTCATGAATATTCCAAGACTATTGAAGAGAAATGATTTTGACACTTCCCTTTTATTTATTGGCACTTTCTTTTTTATTTTTAGGCCTAGTTTCCGAAAAGATTTTATCAAAGATAAAATCAAGATTTTTTTTTTGTTGAAACGAGATAAATCAAGATTTTATAAAATCAAGGGATCAAATGAGGAAGAGATGTGATAAAATCTCAGATTTTTAAAAATCTGAGATTTTATCTTAAAAATTTGAGATTTTATCACATCTCTTCTTCATTTGATAAAATCAAGGGTTGATTTTATCAAATCTTGATAAAATCTTTTGGGAAACTAGGCCTTATTCATGTTGAAATTACTAAACCACCCTTACTTCTTGAGTCACTTTTGTCATATGAAGGGTAATTTGATAATTTCAAGTGAATAAAGACAAAAAAAAATGAAATAGAGGGCCAATAGATAAAAAAATTGAGTGTCAAAATCATTAATTACCCTTCTCTTCTTAAACTGAAGACTGAGTTTGTCGTTTGATTTTATGGAATTTCTCATAAAATCAATTGGATGATTTTATGGGATTTCACATTTTAGCACGTTGATTTTATGAGTGATTTTATGGGATTTCCCATAAAATCAAATGGCAAACTCAGCCTGAAAATCATTTCCTTTCTTTTCTTAAACTGAAAATCATTTCCCTTCTAGAAAAGCCTTTTTAAGGCCCATTTGCGCACAATGTCATAAATATTATTGGATTCTAACGGATTGAATTTTTTATGGAAACAATTTAACTACCAATGTGGTCCTCACCATCTCTATGTATATATATGCATATATAGCCATTTGTGCAAAGAACTCCAACACCAAAGTACTCATCAGAAAAAGAAAAAAAAAGGAAAAAAAACCTCAGACACCAAATCCATTTTCAACAAGTAGTTTCTAAAGATTCCACCATGAACAGTTCTTTCCTCACCTGCTTTGCTGTCTTGGTCCTACTGTTGTCCATTTCGACTGGTTAATCATCTCTCTCTCTCTCTCTCTCTCTCTCTCTCTCTCTCTCCGTTTGGGATCTGGGGAAGTGCTGCGTAGCATGCTGTGCGGCGATATTCGGCGCCGCGCCGACATCGTTCTGAAGATCCGAGACATTCATCGCGTAGAGCTCGTCGAGTACTACAACTCTTCCAAAAGTCAACTCTTCCATGTTATATGTGTTCCGATGAGAAACTTAACAATATCTGATCGAGTGTATTTTTGGTAGAGTCGTAGCGCGGTGGACGTCCCGGATCGCCGGAACGATGTCGGTGCGGCACCGAACATCGCCGCACAACACGCTGCGCAACACCTCTCCAGGTCCGTTTGAAAGATATATACAGCTAATATAATGTCTCTTTTCAATGCTTGTAGGGGTGCCGGGAGCATATGCGGCCAGAAGTTTGGAACTAGATCCAATATACAGACAATGCAGTAGCGATGCTGATTGCCTCAAGTACGATCCTGCTTATGTATGTGTCGAAGGCAAATGCATTTGTAAGAATGGTACTGAATGCCTTGATCAGCTGTGATCATACATATGAATGTCTTTCAATGACAAATGACAAACCTTAGTTGTCAAGATTTCTTATGTGGATGCAACCAAGAAAATAATATGCAAAATAATAAACAGTACGTACTGATTTCTTTTATTTTGCTGCTATAAATAAGATGCTTTCTTTTGATTTATTGTTTAGTAGGATTTTGCTAATACTGCTTTCTAGATAAAGATGTGATTTATCGGTACACTCGTTATGAAGTAGCATTTGGTTATAAATGAAACAACCATAAAAGCTGATGACATGACTTAGACGTACAGCCGGTAAACTGTAGAAAAGTTACTACTACGAATCAGCCCCGTTTCACTAACTCAAAAAGCCAAAAACCAGTTTATTACGTTTTTCGAGATAGGTCATCCCCTCACAATATATCACATAAAAAATCACAAAAAGCCAACGCGTATTTCGACCTCTCATTGTATGTTGGATGTTTCCAATGCAACTATCGGAGAGAAAGAAGTTTTTTTTTTGGTTAAAGCAATTTATCTTCAATTCAAATGATTTTTTCAATTTGCTCTGTTGGGCCACCAGTCCAACTCTGATAGTCCAAGCTTTTTTTTTTTTTTTTCCTGGTAAAGAAGAATTTTATTACTAAAATGAGACAAGAATACAAGTGAAACAAAGGGGCGCCACTGGAGAAGCTATGCAAAGACACACAAAAAAAAACGGCACCAAACACAAGGCTTTTCTATAGGCTATGTGTATGAAACTATGAATCATGTATGAGAAATTACTTTTGGTTGAGATCAGCTTAATTCCACTAGAGACCCGAAAAGATTGGCATCAAAGGGCTTAGGAAATTACCATTAAGAAATAGTAGTTCACTTTGATAATCATAGCCACATAATTTTAGAATGGTAAATAAGAAAAGTCGGTAGAATGCGTGATTTTAGAATGCTTAATAAGAAAGTCGGCTATAATGCATGTACCCGATCGATATTGTCAAGGTTTGAAATAAACAATGAAGAGTACTGTCATGGTTTTAAAAGCTAAATAAAACCATGCTGACCAACAAATTTGCAAGGTTACCTATGACATTATTTCCAGTTACGTAAAGGCTAGAAGTATCCAACACATGTTTGGTTACAGGAAATTGAAGAGAGAACATATTTTTAATATTAGCTCCGGTATTTTGTTGTCACATATCACACATTCCCACATTGGTTACAATTTTTATGAGCACTTTATAGGAGTGGACTCTATAATAAACTCTTAAATGTGGCTGGAGTCGCTGGACTAGAGAAACGATTTTAGGAAAATGGGCCAAGGCCCAATGCACTTTTGGCAACCTGATTCGGAAACTAGTTTTTTTTTTTTTTGCACGGCAAAATTATTTTATTAATCATCAAAAGATTACAACTGATTCGGAAATTAGTTTATTGTGAGCCTGTGGCGAATTCGGTAATTGACAAAAAATTACTCTTTTTGCGGCCTAACCTCAAGATTTGAACTCTGGTCCATTGCATGGGGAGCAAAACACACTAACCAACCGGACTAAGCGTTGAGACTTATGTATATATAGACATGTTGGATGTGCGTGTTTGAGAGAGAGGGAAATTAGAAAGGAATATGAATTCCGATCATATGATGTTCTGCTCCGTTTGTTCCGAAGTAAAATATTTTCCTATAAAACATTTAACACATGTTCCGTTGTTTGGTTGCAAAAAAGAGATCGAGGAACTAATTTCCAAGTAAAATGTTGCGTACCAGTTGAATGATACCCTGAATTGGACAAATCAAGTACCCAAAGCAAATAGGAAAACGGGCTTAAGTATCAACCAAACAACGGAAAATAAAGGTTACAAGATTATTTTTGGTAAGATTATTTAATAATAAAAATATTTTAATTCATAAATATTTTTTACTAAGGCTCCGTTTGTTTGGAAGTAAAATATTTTCTAGTAAATATTTTAATCATTTTCCGTTGTATGACACATTTTTTCGGTTGCAGTTGCAAAGACAATTGGATTTTCATTTTCTTAGGAAGCGGCCGTTTGGATCAAAGTAAGATGAAAATCTTTCGAAATTTCTTTTGGTGTATTATTAAGTTTACTATATCCTCCTCCGGAGGCTTATAAAAGAGAGGCCAAAAAAAATTGGTGTTTGGTCAAATGCCACATTTTGCCAATTTTGCCCTCCGATTGGAAATTGCCCTGTTGGTTTTCTTGTAATTCTGCCACAATGCTATGTCCTTTTGGTCTTTTGGCTATGTATGGCTAAATTACGCATTTGAGTCTCTGGAGGTTGTTGCTTTACGCATTTGAGTCCCTAGAGTTTTGTTGGTTACGCATTTGAGTCCCTAAAATCTGAATTAAAATACACGGGTATAAAACTCGTGCTAGGCACGAGACCTTGAACCTAGTTTTCCTATAAAAGGGTGTTGCATGGTTGTGATCAGTACTTTTAATTTTTCGCGGTGATGCAATTGTACTCTTTTCCCAAGCCAAAACTAGGTTTTATATATATAGAATTAATTAAATAATCATCATTTTTTTATACACCATGTACGTTTTCATCCCGTCCATTTTTGGGGTTATGTTTTCATCTCTTTAGTGTGTGAATTACCTTTATTACCCTTTTACTAAGGTATCTATATATATGAGTATATTGTCAGCCGTAATTTGTGGGATTTGATGAAGACATCGGTTTCCATAAATATTGGGAAGGATTCAAATTGGAGATTCCCCACCTTATCTAATAAATATAGTTTTCATATCTATAATTTTCAAGACCCCATGTTGACCCGTTATCCCTAACTTAAAGGAAATTGCCGGAGATGTCATGAATGCTTTGATCCCAAGAACACCATTTTTTCTCTTGAAGAGCTATAATCCATCTTTCACCAATCAGGTTTGTTAGAGAGAGAGAGAGAGAGATGATTACTCATGTACAAAGAACCAAAAAATCGAGACCCTCCCACTATAATAATTGAAATACACAGTACTCTCTTTCTCTTCTTCTTCATCCTTCTCAATATCTCCAGTGGGTTCGTCTATTCTCAGTCGATAGGCTCTCCGGCGAGTTTCCATGGGTTCATTTACAAATACCGCCTTTCAATTGGCATTGACTCGATCACCATCGAGGCTTTCTAGCTTGGTCCCAGTTTGTCTCGATAGCAGAGACTTTTGGCCTCCTCAGAAATGAGGATTTTTGTCGAAATGTTCGGTACACGAATGTTAAAATTTACAATGTTTCTGGTATTTGTTGTCGAAATTTATAATAATTCTTGTATTATATTTTTACCATATTTGTCAATGTTCGTCGAAATGTTCGATACACGAATGTTAAAATTTACCATGTTTCTTGTATTTGTTGTTGAAATTTCTTCATAATTCTTGTCATATATTTTTATCATATTTGGCGATGCTTGTCAAAATGTTTGATACACGAATGTTAAAATTTACCATGTTTCTTGTATTTGTTGTCAAAATTTATCATAATTCTTGCAATATATATATATACATACACACCATATTTTTGGCATGATTCTTCGACAAGTTCATGATGTTTGTAGAAATGTTTGGTGTACCAATGTTGTAAAATTTACCATATTTCTTGCATTTGTCTGCAAAATTTACCATAATTCATGTATGATAAATTTACCATATTTAAACATGAATGTTCTTGTATTTGTTACTGGTTTTATTAGTTTGCTATAAATTTATCCTATATGTGATAAGTTTATCGTATTTATGCTCTATGCATGGCAATTCTATCTCAAATGTTTTTTAAAATTTTAGGGGTGAGAAAATTGGAGAGAAAAGATTTGGAAAGATGAGATTTGAGAGAGAGAGAGATTTGGAAAGAGAAAGATTTAGAAGAGTAAGAGAGAGAAAAGCGTATTTTGGGATTTATTTGAATTTAAGGATGAAAACATAACCCCCAAAATAACCGTGATGAAAACATAAGTCATGCTAGGTTGGAGTACCAATATTTAAGTACCCCTTATATAT
>JAXBDA010010114.1:0-11153 GCA_036023075.1 Gaultheria prostrata
CCCCCCCCCCCCCCCCCAGTAAATGTAGTTTACAAATTACAAACCCATCAAAAGATAACTTGTGAACTTTTCTTGGTCGGCTATGTGAATCAAATTTGTTTGTTGCTGATTCGGTTTGTCGTAGCAATTGTCGTAACAAAATCACGGCGGCGAAATCGACGGAGTAGAGAGCGTGAGAGCTGGGAATGAGAAGGGTTTTTTTTTTTTTTTGGGGGGGGGGGGGGGGGGGTTTGGCATCATTAGATATATGAATGCGAGCTTTGGCGAAACGTGGGGAAGAGATTAGAGAATTCCATGAGGGAGAGACACTTGAATCGGCAGAGAAACTTGATGGGTTGTCGAGACTCGAGAGAGTATGTTTTCGATGATCATGAATGTCACACTAAAATTGTGTTATTTGCAATGAAATACACGATTTCAGATTTCAGATTTGCAGATGCACTGTTTCTAGGATTCTTGTGACTATCCCTCCAACATCCAATACTCTTTTGGATGGTCCGGATGCAGCTTTCGGGTACCACGTAAGCTATGCCACGTGGTACTCATCCGGCATACAAAAATTTCCCATTTGCAGCCTCAATAGTCCGGACTAGGGGAGGTGCCGTGTAGCTTTGTGTTGTGCAGCGTGCTATGCGGTGGTTTCCGGCATCGTGCCGGCATCATTCCGATGATCCGAGACGTCCACCGCACAGAGCTCGTTGAGTACTACAAATCCACCAAAAATCAACTCGATCGGATATCGTTAAGTGTCTCATCGGAACACAAAAAATAATCTGGCTCAATTACTGAGAAAATATAGAGGCACTAACACTTGTACTAACAATTGCACAAACTTTCTCACATGTGATGTGGGACCCACATATGAGTGGTAAGTCTCACGTATCCCATATGAGTGAGTTTGTGCAATTGCTAGTACAAGTATTAGTGCTTGTAGTAAACCTTTCAATCATTTAGTCAAAACATCCCTAAGTACTTATGGAGCTATAAACACATCAATATCTAAAACTAAACTTCTCCGATTGTCATATGTGACCCTGTGGCATCTGAGCCGTCCATCTTGCAATTGATGGTTTAGATTTCATTTTGGCCCGTGCAGATCTGAGCCGAAATTGCTAAGATGAACGGATCGGATGTTGCACTACACCCCGTAGCACACCCCTCCACTACAGGGTCCCTAAATTCCCTCTATTATGGGTTTGGGGATCTTGTGCACATTAGAATCGTCCATCTCGATAATCTATGGTCCATATTTTAACCCTGTAGTGTACATCTGAACCGTTTGTCTCAGTAATCATAGGTCTGGATTTTAACCAAATTCTTTTAGGGAAGAGTTAACTTAAAATCTGAACTGTTCAAAACCCTTTCAGATGGTTAGATGTGCACCACATGTTGCCATACAGAGCAGTGCACTACAGGGGTTCCACCTCCCACTATTATGGTCACATTTGACAATAAGAGAAGTTCATTTTCAGTATTGAAGTGTTTACACATCAATCAATAAATATGTAATCAAAATTTTAACGACTACGCGAGCGACATGCATGTTCTAGCATTAAAAAAGAAAAAGAACCAGAACTATAGGCTTGATATCGGTTGTCCAATGGTTTTATGCACGTGAGAGTGTCTGCAATGTTAGTTACCTTTAGGTTATTTATCATGAATTTAAGTTATCACCTCTAAAAACTAATTTACTCTTATTACTTTGTGATAAAGTACCGATGTCTGCTTGGATTTTGTTATAGAAATTGAGTTATCATCCCCATAAACTAAAGAACTCAAGTTACTCAGTGATAAAGTACCTGTGTCTGCTTGGACTTTGTTGTAGCTTCCCTTACTCAGATGGAAAAGAAACGCATTCCTCGCTGCACTATGCATATTGATTTCCAGGGCAACTGACAACATAGCTACCTTCATACACATTCAGGTAATGTAAATCATACTTTTGTATTAAGGATATTTCTTTGCAAGAAACATCAGATTAATTAATAGTGGTTAAACCTGCAGAAATATGTGCTCGGTAGACCGCTTATATTTACAAGATCATTGTTATTTGCGGTTGCTTTCATGAGCTTGTTCTCCACTGTTATTGCACTATCCAAGGTATAGCTGTTAATTTGCAGTATATTTTTACCTTTGACATATACTAAAAGCCTTCACTATTTTATTTGGGAAGGAGAATTGTGTATCATGAAGTATATAATGTACATTAACTTCCCCCTCAAACTCAAGGTAGTATTGCAGAGACCAACTTGAGCTTGAAAAGAGGAACAGAGATAGCTAAAGTGATGGTCGGAATGGGAGGCACTTGAGAGCGCACTTTGAGTGGGAGGAAAATCAGACAAACGAAAGTGACAATGCGTGCAAGCATACTTTGATTGCTCGAGAGACAGGGACAAGACTTAGGCTACTTGCCTGTGAATATGGAAAATCATGCAGGGCCTAAAATCTTATAAGCAATAAGTATTAGATTTTTGAGAAGGAGAAAATGGTTTCGAATTGAGTTGTAAACATCGTGCGGGAGAGGGCCATAGTATAGGCGTATAGTGGAGTGAGCTCCAATTAACCTAGTCAAATGAAAAAGAAAATCCTAGACAATCAAGGGAATATTAAAACTAGAAATATAGTACAAAATGGAGAAATAGAAATACTTGAAGTATATGTTAGACATTAAGAATTTGAGTGTGGGTATTCAATACTCTTTTTGTTCTCTGAAAAACAATATGTAATTCTTGTTTTTCGCAGATTATTAGATATGTTCTATTTATGTAGAACTAATTACTATTTTGCATTTAAATGGTCTTTGTAATAGGACATAGAAGATGTGGATGGTGATAGAGACCATGGAATTCAATCATTGGCTGTCATCCTTGGGAAAGAAAAGGTTAGCAAATTAAATACTTACTTATTTTCTAATCTTTTTGCTTAACAGTTGCCAGTAAATGATCAGTGGAGGGGGAAATTTGTGTATATTTAAAAAATGATTGTGAACTTGGAAACATGATTGTTTGGTGAAAACCCATCTCTCCATATTATCCCTCTTACCCAAGATACTGGCAACCAAATATAGCATTTTCTCACAATTTTTTTTCCTGGTTTGCAAAGGTATTTTGGCTTTGCATTGGCATGCTATTGATAGGATACGGATGTGCAATGGCAATTGGAGCTTCTTCTTCCTTCTTGACCAGCAAGCTTGTCACTGTACGTCATATAACTCAACAAAAACCATGCGAGTAGTCAAATTTTCTTTACTCTACATTCATACATCTTTATAAGGGCTTCCCTAAGATGCTTGAGGACGATAGGCCATACGTTTTTGTTTTGTTTGTGTGAATCAAAATCATCTTGTCTTGAAAAACACAAGTTATATGTGGCTTTTTACTTGGTTACATGGTGCTGACAACATTGTTTCAGGTACTAGGCCACTGTATACTAGCTTCAACTCTTTGGCTTCGAGCTCAGTCTGTGGATCTTGAAAACAATGCATCAATAAGTTTATTTTACATGTTCATATGGAAGGCAAGTGAATTACATCCAGTTTGATCTAGTGAAATGCAACTTGTGATTTTATTTATTAAGTGAATATAGTTCAAAATAAGCCTAAAATTTAGTCAATAGAACCACCTCATTTCCTTGGGAAACCTTAAAAGTACATCCTCTAATATACTGACCAGTTACAGCCTGCACCCTAAGCTTCAATCAAAATTTTAACGTGAACAAAGTACTTCACGAGACTAACAAAATAAACGACGACACCTTGGATGGGTCTCATAATGGAATGGCTGTGCACATTGCACATTGCACATCACACGCATTATTTTCCAAAAATACCAAATCACAATGAACCTTGAGGTTGTATTTGTTATGGTTTTCCGACAACTGTTCAATCCCACAACGCCCTTCGGATTTTGGGAACAATGAATCACATAACGAAAGAACAAACAGTTGTGCTTGATGAAATATGGGAAGGAAAAGTACAAGACACAAATTATACGTGGAAAATCTCAATGTGAGGAAAAACCACGGGAATCACACCAGTGCACTATGAAATCGAATCAAGAGTACAAGTCTTCTCGCAATCCCTCTGAGATCTACGTTTTATCTCAATTTTCTCTCGGTTTTTCTCTAAACACTTGTCACCCTAATTACATGCTAACTGCAATATATATAGGTTGGGTCCTATGGCCGAAATTACACACCCAAGTCTAAAAATATCGTTCTCGCAACAGTTCGGAGTCCGCCCCCTACACCCCTGGGCTGAACCACTGCTGAAGATTGTCTGCACCCCAACAGTATTTGATCTACATGAATCATGGGTTGAGTAGGAATCCTGTTTCTATCTCCTCTTATTAGTAACAAAAATCTCATTCCTTCAAGATCTCCCCTGAAAGTAGACATTCCATTCCTGGCTAGTGACTAGTGAGTGAAGCCATGACTAATGCTAGTAATTTCATTCCCTAATATCAGGTCCTGTTATTTTATATGAATCGTTTATTTTTGTTCATCTCGTCAAGTACTTAGTATACTCTAGGATTGACTATGTGTACGAGAGAATAGGGAGTAAATTAAGGTTCAAAAAATAGCAAAAAGAAAAGGGATCCTTACATACTATTGAAGTTTCACAGGCCATGACTCATGAGGTAATCCCAACACAGATTTTCAGTACATATTTTTACTTCTAGGTTTAGAAAAAGGCATGTAATTACCATTAAGGTAAGTCACTTGTTTTAATTACCATTAAGGTAAGTCTCTATTTGGGGGTTTAGATTTAAGGTACACTTTTCTATTATAGTGTTTTAGTGGTTTAGGCACTTTCATAGGGTACCCTAGGATTTTAGGCACTTTCATAGGGCACCCTTGGGTTTAGGTTTAGGGTGCACTTTCCTATTATAGGGTTTTAGTGGTTCAGGCACTTTCATAGGGTACCCTATGATTTAGGTTTAAGCATTTTCATAAGGTACCCTAGGATTTAGGCACTTTCATAGGGTACCCTAAGATTTAGGTTTAGACACTTTCATAGGGGTACCCTAGGGTTTTGATTTAGTGCGCATTTCCCTATTATAGGGTTTAAGTGGTTTAGACAATTTCATAGGGTACCTTATGATTTAAGCACTTTCATATGGCTTAGGGAGTTAAAGAGAGAGAGATTGTACCCATGTGGGGTGGGTAGAGAGAGAGAGAGAGAGAGAGAGAGAGAGAGAGAGAGTTCTCTGTGCTTTTTGAAAATGGCGTGGAGTGTGTGCTAAATGTGATTGGCAATTTGTACCGGCCTGTACATTGCCCTTTTCAGTAAGGGAAGGTGGGCTCACCACTCGACTAAGGTTTATTCGTTTACGACCCTTTATATTAGTCAGTTAGTTGTTAACCCTTATCTATGTCGATTTTAGATCAAATATAGAACAACAATTTGTTTCTGAATGTCTCAAAAATTACTCCACTCTTCTCTTATCAGCTTAATTTTATTCTAAAATCATTCCACTTATCTTATTTTGCAGCTAGTCTATGCCGAGTACCTTCTTATTCCTTTCATACGTTGAGAGAATCTGTTTCTTGGACACCTAAAGACACCAGTGATTTTCTCTATTTGGTTCTCAATTTTGCAGCAAAACGCCTCTGTAACTCCTCGGTTCTTAGAGATTTAGGGGGAGCCACTGTTTCAGTGTTATTCTAAGATAGTCACTTTGTGCATATTAATCATCCCCTACTCATACCTCTGATAATTGGGGACAAGATGGGTTTTATTATTATTGTGGTTCTCATTTTGCAGTTCTATTAGACATTCATATATATATTTTATATAAGTAAATAAGTTTTTAGCTTAGAATGGTCTAAGATGAGAACATTAATAATAAAATATTTTCTCCTAATATTGATTTTTCATATTGTTGAGGAACTCTAATGACGACGTCGATGTGGTGACCCCCAATGCTCAAGTTGAAAGTTGTGATTGGACATTAAATGAGTTGAATGATCTTTTGTATTTCAAAAGGGATTACCGCATGATGTGCTTGAGCAGGGTTCTGGCATAGGGTCAAAGGGCATATGATGGCTAAATCCATAAACCAAACCATTGAATACGGATTCTAATTTTTTAAAGTCAGCACCAAATCCCGCTACTGAAAAATCAAACCAAATCAATCGGTTTGGACTAAATTCACAGTTTGACAGGTTTTCTGCTCACCCCTCATATGGTGTTAGAGTATAAGCTTGTGCCGTAAGTAGTTAGGCAGTGCTCGCGCCATTTAAGCGTGAGGATGTGGCAGCCACCAATAGGGTCACGGTACCCTAGTGCATTGTATTCGAGATGGGCTTGAGTCAGTCTGGGTAGTCACTCCCAAGAACCCGACTTTCTTGATGATTTACCTAGGCCTGCCAATGGATCGGATTGGATCCAGAGCCGATCCGAAATATTTGAATCCTTTATTTTTGATCCGATAGTCCGAATTTGAAAATCCGAATGCTATATCGACAAAATTTTGGTAGCATTCATATTCAAATTTGAACTAATCGGATCCAGTTCACTGACAGTCCTACTCCACCCAACATCCACTTCCTGCAATTGATCTTTTCCGGCCGACACCTTTCTAACTAGCGAAATTTCATGCGCTCGAAACTCGTGAAATTTCACTGGATTTGGTCTCGTGAATTTCATTGGCTTTGAGCTCGTGATTTTTTTGGATTTGAGCTCGTGATTTTCAAATTTTACTAAATTTCACAAAACACAACTAGCTGATGAATTTCAATGGATTTTAAAACACAACAATCACCTCGTGAATTTCATTAGCTTTGAGGTCGTAAATTTCACTAATTTTAACCTCGTGAATTTCACTAGCTTCGAGCTAGTGAATTTACTAATTTTAACCTAATTAATTTCACTGGGTTTGAATCGAAAACTGACAAAAAATTCTTAATTACAATCTGAACAGATTCTTCCAAACATAAACAAAAAAAGTGATAGCAAGATCAAATGAGAACCAGATCGAACAAGAAAACGACCAAAACCAACGAAGATTTACTTAATATAGTACTGAACTCATTTGAAAACAAAATTAATGCAACCATTGTATCCACGTACGATAGTCGAAACTATGATAGGATAATGACAAAAACAAACCAATCATATCAATAAAATGCTAGAATTTACAAGCAGTTTCAGTTAGGATCCAATTAAATTTAAAATAATTCAAATTGAAACCAGATCGAACCAGAAAATGATCGAAAGCAACGAAGATTTCGCTTAATTGACAGCGACATGAGTGAATTTCCAGACACCCACGTACGATTGTGAAAGCACTGCCGGATTTCCCTTAAAAGAAATTTAGGATCATAAATCATGCCGTTACTCTATCTAAGTACTAAGATAAAATCATCCATTTTCTGACAGAGGCTATAGTCGATTTTCCGGTTATTTTCCAGATGCCCAGCTGAAGCTCTATCTGATTCTCAACCCGGGATTGGAGCTGGGAGTCTGTATCTAAATCTATTTCAAATAGTTAGAAAGTCGACAGACTGTGGCCAGATTGTAACCTATTCTTATCTTCAAATAGTTAGAAAGTCGACGGACTGTGGCCGGATTGTAACCTATTCTTATCTTCAAATAGTTAGAAAGTCGACGGACTAACTTTTAACACGGTGTTCAAGAATTACCTTAGTTGTACTAGCTCTATTTGCCAGTAATATAAGCACATAATTTCATTATTAGTAAAAGACACGCCTACAATAGTAAAAGACACTTAAATTTGTAAAAACTAGTGTAGAAATAGATGAATTTTATTAGCTAATGTTGTTCTGTACAAATTTAAAGTCGCGAATAATTTTCTAGATTTATAATAGGCCCACAAAAAAAAATATTAATGTTAAACTTGACATAATCTCAAGAGAGAGAAAATGTTGTGATTCTAAACCTTTACACACCCAAAACAATGTAGTTTTGGCCGCCCTACAACCCCGTAGTACGGATGTGCACTACGGGATCCCCGAATCCCTCTAAAACAAAACAATAAACGTAGAGCAGGGGGTATCCTAAAGATTTCTTTGGCTGCTGTTGTGTATGGTATTTGGTGTAAATAGAAAATGAGGATTTTGCAGCAACAAGAGATGGATCCTGTCTCCCCTTGCCCTAAGATTTGTGATTCTATAAGGGATTTTATCTTAGCATGGAAGAATCTACTCCGGAGAATAAAGAGTTGTCCTATTTTTGAGGTGTTGATCAACATATTCTAGGGCCTGCAGCAAACGTTGCATAATTTTCTTTCCTAGTTTTTTTTTTTTAGGTGTTACTGTGTTTTAGACATTTTTGTTTTTCTGGTGGTCCTTGGTGAGAGCCTTGCTATGGCTACCGGTGTTATTTTTGTTTCCCTTAGTGGTCTTTGTATTTTTCTGTTTGAGCTTCAATGAAAAGAGTACCTTTACGGGGAAGAAAAGTTCAAAGGTCCAAGAGGCCTGGACCTTGAGCATCCAAATAACCGAAAAAAATAAGAGCACCCCCGTAATTTTTACTATTAGACTTGAGTAGAAGTCTTTATGACCCAATAGGAAAAATAAAAAATGGCCCATTCTAATTTTTTTTTTTTTTAAAACTAACCTAAACAAAAAAAGATCATTCGGCCTAAAGGCCCAAAATGAAACATACAATAAATTAACTTTTACAACTGATCCATTTGGCTTAAAGGGCCAATATAAGTGTTTTGGCTTTCTCGATTGTTGAAGTGTTTACTCTTAAAGACACAATTTTTAGATTAGGCCTTCGGCACTAAAAATTCTTGGGCCGGCCCTACTTACTAATTATTGATTCCTGTGGGATTAGCATAAGGGTTGGATAACACAACAGTATAAAATTTGGATTATCTTATTACGTCCATAGAAATAGGAATATGGTGAATATTGACTTTGGACTAACGATTCAAGAAATGGCATACATGTCATTAACTATGTAAAATATGGTTCCGGCGATGATTGAGAGTGTTGAGATGATGCTACAAAGGTGGAAATATCATGTAGGCAAAGAGTTCGAGATGTTTGAAGAATTCAGAGTATTAACAGCGGAAATTATTTCAAGGACAGCTTTTGGTAGTAGTTATTTAGAAGGAAGAGTCATATTCGAGATGGTGACGAAGACGCTGACCATATTTCCCAGAATTTTTTTCAAAATCAAGCTTCCTGGCCTTAGGTAAACAAACTCATGCTCCATTTAATCCCAAGAAGAAGAAAATTTGGTGCAGTTTTGCTGGTATAAATTTGCCGGGGTTTTTTCCCTTTCTCATAATAATTTACGCAGTTCCTATTTTGTGCTGCACATTCTGGAAGAGTAGTGATGATATAGAAGCAGAGAAACTTGAACAAGGAATACGAGATTCGATTATAGGGGTTATTAGAAAACGAGAAAAATTATTAACAGAAGAGGGAAACTTTGGGACTGATGTCACTGATCTGCTTGGACTTCTTCTGGAGGCTTATAACGATCCTGACGAGAAGAATAGGATCACGTTGGATGACGTGGTTGATGAGTGTAAAACCTTCTACATTACCGGACATGAAACAAGCACCTCGTTGCTTTCATGGATCATTCTTCTTCTGGCAATCGATACGGATTGGCAAGAACAAGTAAGGAAGGAGGTTCTCGATATATTTGGAGAACAGAATCCAAATGTTGAAGGCATTGCAAGAATCAAAAAGGTTCACCCTACGATCTTATACCCCATGTATAAGTTAGTATTAATGGCACTTACTTCAGCAATTTATTTTTGTGTACGTAGATGACCATGGTCATTAATGAGACCCTAAGACTGATCAAAGTTAAACTTGATTAAGCAAGAGTGAAATAAGTTCAACAGGCAAAGATAAGATTTGGATAATTGGGAGAAGAAAAACGTGGAGTACTGTTCCCTATCAGACCAAGACTTACGTATATGATTTTGTGAGTTTTTCAATAAATGAGAGTTTATCTCATATTTGTCTTATTGTATTGCTTAGCCTATAAATTGGTTTGTAAATTGATTATGTTAAGTGTGCAAGAAATAAGAGTGAGTGTGTGAGGAAGAGAGAGTGAAATCTATTTATAATTTGTACGAGTGCTTGAGTGACAATACATATATCTACAATTTGTGAGTACATATATGTGCCTAGCCTCCTCTGTTTCTTGCACCAACAGTAGTATCAGAGCCTGGGTGACGAACCAGTTCCAAACTTTGGTCTAAATCAAAGTTGTTTTTTTATCCCAGAAGTAGAAGTAGACGCCTTGAGGAGAAGAGGCCAGTGGCGAAAATCAGACGCCCCAAATTGTCGCTACTGTGGAAAACTAGAAGAGATCGAAACTCACCTTTGACGCCGGAATCTGAATCAACTCAAAGTCGATGGGTTCAGAGAAAAAGATAGCGGAGCCACCCATCTGAAGGTTTGCCGCCGCTTGCATTCGCCTATCAGTTCAGTGTCACCGACACACGCCGTTCTTCCTCATATCCGGTGAGCCAATACAACTCGCCAAGGAGTTGAAGTCGCTTGACCCAAGGGCAATTCTTGCTCTGTTTCATAGATTCAGAGGGAGTAAAAAAAAAAAGCAAAAGTTTTTTCTTTCGTTTGAAATCAGAACAAGTCTCAGAATTTGCGTCATATCAAAAAGAGGAGGTGATCTATTCTGATCCCATTTACTCCGTCCAACACAGTTGGTCATCACCATAAAAGCTGGTCCTCCCACGTTGTAAACTACAATCAAAGCACCTCAAGCATTGAAGTTGTTCAATTGGAATCCTAATTTCCAAATTGTGCTTTTTGGAAACTTTTTCGAGATATTGAGAAATCGGCGAAGGAGACATGACGGAGCAAAATTGGAGTATATTTTGCTGATTCTAGACGAGATTTTGACGTGACGGCCGTTTACAACTTGCCACAAGCAATTTAGACGGTGCAAGCTCAAATGGCTAAAGAAACTAATTTCTTTTGGCTACCACATTTGGGCAAGGAAAAATATGAGAACTGGAGCATTCAGATGCGAGTGCTCTTGCAATCGCAGGAGCTATGGGAGTCGGTAGAGCAAGTCCGGCTATGAGAATTCCAATCGTTACGAAGAGTTGGAAGAGAATGTTAACAGCCCCTCTATGTTGGACTGGCGCAACCTCCGACAAGAACACCGGAACTGCCTGCATTCGACGTTGTCAAAA
>JAXBDA010010116.1:0-11150 GCA_036023075.1 Gaultheria prostrata
AAAGAATATTAAAAAATAAAAGAGAAAAATTATATAAAGAAAATAGATAAATAAATGAATTAAATTAATAATATAAAAGAATTAAAAAATTAAGTAAAAAGGGATTTTAGTTAAATGAAATAAATAAAGAAATGAATTTAATTAATTAAAGAGGAGGACATTTTTGGGGAAACAATTAAAGAGGTGGGGCATTTTTGGAAAAACATGTGGGGCCAGTGGAGGGGTGTGTGTTACGGGGGTGTGAGGATCAATTTACTTTTTGTAAAGGGAAAGTAATGGAGTACTGTATTTGTCATATGTCACCTTATAGAGACATTTCAACGAAAAACTATTATTATAGGAGAGATCTCATTTTTTTTTTATTAACTAAAGGGTGGGAGGGGGCGCTCAGCGTAGCAACTTCTCTTGGGCGTGACCATAGAGGCTCCCAGCCCGCTGTGAAATGTCCGGTTTGAAAGTTGTTTTATGTTAAAGGTGAAAAGTATGCCATTTTTTTTTTAATTATGGGTAAAAGGCTGATTTACTGTGGTAGTCATACATGGATCCTATTACAAGCCAAAAGAAATAACCTGAATTGTTAATTTGTCAGCGTCATCTAGTTTTTAGTGTGTACAAAAAAATCATTTTAATCGATACTTACATTAACGAAAAATATTTATCTTTAAAAAATTCCGTGGCTGATATGATTTGAGAACAAAATAAACGGTTCGAATAATTTTTTAGACTTGGAATGGAACTTTTAGGCACACAGGTCCTTTAATATGGAAGTGCAATTATTACATACTATCGTTTTGTTTACAACTACATCTAAATTGGCGCCCACATAAGTTTCAAGGTTAACAGCTCAATCTGACAGGTCCGGGGACCCGTAGTAGCACTATAGGGTTGTAGTTTCCCAATCATAGCCGTTCGTTTGCCAATCAACGGCCCGGATTATTCTGCATGTAAATACTTATATTTACGTGAACATAACGTGAAGATAATCCAGACATTTAATTGGCAAACGAACGGATGTGATTGGGGGGACTACAACCCTGTAGTGGTTTGGGGCACTACAGGGTCCTCGGATCCCAATCTAACTACTAAGAGCATCTCCGGTCCTAACTCTTTTTTACTCGAATTATTCGAGTAAAATTATTCTAGTCAAATTATATCTTGTCGTTTGTCATACACAATAATACATCCACTAGTTTATGACTTCTATAGTACTAGATGGATTTGCCTTATAATTTTACCGCACAATCTCATGTATTGACACTTAAGTGCCCACTCACGATCTCTTGAGCTATGGCTCTAGGTCACGCTCCGAAGGATTAAGAGGTCCAAATTCACTGAAAAGTGCAATGTATATATATACACGTGGATTTTACAAATCTTTGCAAGTGTAGGTATTTGTATGTATTTTGCATGCCTTTAAAGTTTAAAGTACTCCATTTTTCTATATTAAAAAGACATCGTTAGATTCTTTTCCTCTATGATAGGAGAAAAGTTTGATAAAATTTTAGATTTTTGTACTAAAATTTTTAGAATTTATCAGATTTTTTTCCCCGTACAAAAATTTAAAATTTTATCAAACTTTTATTCCCACTTAATAAAATCAAGAGTTGATTTTATCATTATTAAATGGGAAATTGGGCCCATATCATTAACTATTATTGTGTGGTTGGACCGTCCATAGATGTTGACCCCACTGATCACACGTGGAATTCATAATGGACTTTTGACCTTAACAACTACGTGTGCAAAAACAGAATGTCGAGTACTCACCCCATAAACTATTCAGTTGGTGGTTAATCCATTTTTTTTTCAAGCATTCAAACTACTTTTTGACTCTTGTCAAACCGAACCCGCGTTTAAATTTTACCGACACCCCCTAAAAGAAAGTGTAAATTTCACCGACACCCCCTAAGGTTTGCATTATGTATAGATTTCTCCGCCATGTATTAGAAATGACTTTTTCCCTAAAATTCATCTCCACAACTTATATAATAGCAAATATACCCTTAATAAAAAAATGTTGTTCAAAATAAAATTAAAAAAGGAAATGCTAATCTATGTTTTTTTTTTCTTTCATGCTTCTCAAAATCAATTTTACCATTAATTAATAGTATAGTATTCACTACATTTTCTATTACGTTATTATTGTTTACCCTTATCTATAAATGAGAGTAAATAAGTATTTTTTTTTTGTCCATGTGCATTTAAAGTTATTTGAAGTGTATTTATTTTTTAACCTCTAATGAAATTTTTTCTACATAGGGATGGTAGCTTGACCTTCAAATTATATTAGAGGGAATGAAACTCAAATGTAAATATGATAAAACAGCATTTTGAAAAAAATTAAATTGCTTTAAAATATATCTCTGATGTTTTGTTCCGTCCTATATTACATGTAATTTGATTCATTAAAAAATTCTTCATACATAAAAACTAGAAGAGTTAAAGTAATAAAAGCTATAAACATAGATATAGCAAAAAAATATGAGTAAAAATTTATATACGTAATTTATTTATAGGGTTATGGCATGAATAAAAACAATTTGCATTTCTCGAGTTAATTTTTTTGGCTAAGATATCACGATTATAAAAAAATATCACGATTATGAAAAAAAGTAGATTCATCAATGGTAAAATTATAAACATGTTGCAGATAAAATCTTGATGTACATGAGAAAAAATATAAAGATTTATTTGTGCTAGTAATTTAGAGATTTTATTACATAATAAATTAAAGATATTAAGAAAATTAAGGAGAGATGATTATATTTATAAGTTTATTGAGAGTTGAAATTTTCTATTTAATACTCTCCGTCCCCCTTTTCTTTTTTTTCTTTTTTTGCCATTCGTAAATTTTCTATGGGTGCTTACGGGAATCAACTCTACCCATGTGCATGAGAGTATAAGGGAGGCACCAACTGCACTTCACTCCACTTGCCTCTCCGTCCCAATTTTCTTACCCCTTTTGGGGAAGTGAGTTTTATGGGGAGAAATGAGAATGATGAGTCATTTAATTGGGTTTGACTTTCTCAATTTACCTCTATAAAATGTTTGGTTGATATGACACTTAAGTGTAAAAAGAAAGAGCAAAAGAATAATGTTGCACAACTTTTTATGTTTACTTTTTACTTTTCAAAGTGAAAAGTCAACCAAGGACTTGTAACTTAGCAGTTATCTCTTGATTCCCCCACAAACGAGACCAGAGTTCGAGTCTCGGCAAAGGCGCTTAGAGTTTAGAGCTATGGATAGATTGTAGACTCCTCTAGACTAACTCACTAACTCTCCCGCTACCCCCCACTAATGTATACCAAATGGCAAAAAAAAAAAAAAAAAGTGAAAGTCTTTTTGGGTCATCCATAACTTGATGTAGGACAAGATCTGCGAAGATTTTATATTCTTATTTTGTTAATTCTAGAAATAGACCTTGAGTAGGTATTTTCGTTTTAGCTTTAGAAATATTATTCTTCTATTATTTTTGTTTCTATTTCATTAGAATTTTTGGTCTACAAGAATTAGGAATTTATTTTAAGAATCTTCCTTCATTTAAAGCCGCTTGTTTTGACATGATTTTATAACCTTTTATGAAACAAATTTGACTATGCTTTTACTTATATTTCCTTTCTTCGTAATTTCTTGATTAGCAAGAAATTGCCTTGTTTGATTTTTACCCAAATTAGAATTTCTCTATTTATAAATAAGGTTGTAATCTCTTTATTTCAGTAACTTTTAATCAATCAATATAATTATGAGATTCTCTCTCTTTTTTCTTGTGGATTCAAGAATATCTTGTGAATTCGAATACCTCTCTTCGTTTGGACTAGTACGTTGACTAATCTCTCGTGAATTCCGCTGCTAATGCACCCCAAGGAGGAGAGAGTCATTTCTCAGAGCTGAAGGGGAAATCTATACATACATAATGCAACCTCAGGGGCTGTCAGTGAAATTTACCCATAGAGAAATTGTCTGTCGACTCTTGTTCGAGTACATACTAGTTACTACTCACTTTTCAACAATCCAGCATTCCCATTCATCTGGTTTTTCTTCCTAACTGGACTCACCCACTTCAGAATTCTTCAAAATCCATAATTAAATCAGAACCCTGCTTTCTCCTTCACATATATCTACACTTGCAAGGAACTCCAGCATACCCTTTTCAATTATCCCCTCCTCCTACCTTCTGCTGAACTCTGAAGCTCTAATCCTCTCTCTCTAGATATATACATATACGTACATATATTTTCGTTCTAGTTTATGGGTATCTGAAATTATGGCGGTGGATACAAGTAGTGGTAAAACAAGGGAGCTTGATCAAACGCCTACATGGGCAGTTGCGGGTGTGTGTGCAATCATCATTGTCGTTTCACTTTTGTTGGAAAAGATCCTCCACAAGCTTGGAACGGTACTTTATACATTTTTTGCAGTAAAAGCCCATACTAGAATTCAACTGTTTGTGCTCCAATTTGGGTGTAATTGTAAGTCATTTTAGTTGGATGTGGCTTTAGTTTTTTTCCTACTTTGTTTGGATTTCCTATCAAACCCATAGCAGGATTCCTCAGTTTATGCTCCAATTTGGGTATACTTTTTTTTGGTAAGTAATTTGGGTATCCTTGTCTGTTTGGGGGAATTCTTCAACTGTTATTGCTGCTTTTCCTGGTTTTGACTGCAGTTCTTTTAAGCCATTAGATGGATTTGGCTTCTTTTTTTTTTTTTTTGGATTTCCTTGAAGTATTTTTCTTTTATTGGGAGTCGAACTGGAAACTTGTGCTTGTAAGACGCTTACCTTCTCCGCCCAGGTTTCCACTTGGTGTTCCAAATCTTGTTCTGCCAAAAATGGGTCAATTTTGCATGTATGGGAAAATCATGAACTGTAGTTGGCTCTTTTCATGATCTTTTTTGGATTTTGTTAGCTACTTTCTTTGTTCCTTCTTGTTGTTGAATTTCTTACCTAATTGTAGTGAGTTGATGTTTTACTTTTTGTTGGCCGAAAAATTTGGGCTTTTGCATGCGGGTTGCACAGAGTACTCGTTGGGAACTGATACTTGGTTTTTGCGGGATTTGGGATGTGGTGGCCCGGGTCACTATAGGGTTGTAGTCCCTGATCCGACAGTCCATCCCACAATTGACAGTTGAGATATATTTGTTAACTTTTAGCGGTAATAATATACTCTTAGCGGTAAAAATACATCTATGAATCTGAACCATCGATGGATGGTAATAATGTACTCTTAGTGGGATGGATTGTCAGATCGAGGGGACTACAAGGCACTACAGGCTCCCCAAATCCGTTTTTACGTGCCTTTTATTATTATTTATTGAGTAAATAACAAATTGAGACAAGGTTACTTTCCGTGGACTGTATGCAAACAGTGAGTTTGTTGTTCCACTTGGTTTCTCGGTCTGTTTGTTTATACTAGGTTATGAAATTTAGTGTTCATTTTGCTTAATTCAGTCAAAAGCTAGAAGTTCTGTTTCTGTTACATCCTTGGTTCTTCTGGTTGACACAAGGGTGATTTTGATATCTTCCAATGCCTTGTAACCTGATTCATATAGTGCGCGGATAGCGAAACTCTGATATATCTAATGTATTCTCCTTCATCAGTTGGCTTGATCATGGTTAGCCCACATTGGGTAAACCATGTAAATCCGGTTTTCTTGTGTGCTTGTGATTTATTGATTTCACTTTCTTTTATTTCCTCCATTTTTATTCCCTAGAATATGTGTTAGGGAATGATCTCGTAACATGGTATTGAGTACAAGTTCTCATTTCAGTGGCTTACGGAAAAGCACAAGAAAGCTCTATATGAAGCTTTGGAGAAGGTTAAGGCTGGTAAGAAAATTTTACTTTTTTCTTTTTGGGGTGACTTCTGGTGTCTGTGTCGGAACTAAAAATGAGCATTTCTTGTTGGACTTTTGTTCTATTCCTGCAGAGTTGATGATTCTTGGTTTCATATCGCTGATCCTCGTATTTAGCCAGGACTACATTGCCAGAATCTGTATACCCATTAAGGTTGCGGATACTATGTTGCCATGTCCCTCGAAATTCACCACCAGTAAGACAGATGATAGTGAGACAGGTGATAATCGACGCAGGCTTTTGTGGTATGAACACAGAATTCTAGCTGCTGCTGATACTTACACTTGCAAGGAGGTAACTTTTTCTATCAATGATCAAACAGCTTACTTGACAACATAGTTGTAAATACTGAATTGCAGAAGTATACGTGTCAAAATAGTTGACGAATTTGTTTTATGGAGTCTATTATTTGTACTAAAGACTAAAGAGTTTAACAGTTTCATTAACTAGGCTTGATGCTATGTATACTTCTGTATGTCTTTATATTTATTGTAATGTTGTTACTCTCTCAATCTAATCATAACCTTCGAAATATTTGAAACTTAAAGCTTGATATGCATACTTCATTGTTTCAGTAGGATGTTTACAACTTCCATTGTGTGATACGACGACATGATGTGCATTCTTCCCTAATCAACCTGTTTTTGCCAACAGGGTAAGGTGCCAATCATAACTGTCAATGGACTGCATCAGTTGCATATCCTTATATTCTTTTTAGCAGTCTTTCATGTGGTATACAGTGCTGTCACAATGGCGCTTGGGCGACTAAAGGTAATCTCCTTACGAAAATTGGAGCTTTTTTATGATCAATGAATAGAGAAACAGGGCGTCATCCCTTGGCTTTATTAGTGGTCTTTGATGAGCTTATATATCTAGCCCAAGTCTTGATCTCTTGAAAATAAAGCCACATATTGCAACACTAGCCCATTTCTTACACTTATCGTGGACTTGACCCATATTTTTACTCTCTGAAATGATTGTACTTTTAAGGTGTATATTCTAAGCTACATTATTTTCATTTTTTATATTAATTTTCTATATAAAAAAGAAGAAGGAATATCTATAGATTAGAATTAGAAAAAAATTCATTTTTTAGTTTTTTTATTGAATTGTACACCCATAAATTATGTACACGTTTGATGCTCCCAACCTTGGAGAGCTTCTATATTCCCCACTCCAGATTCCACTACCGCCCCCTCTTCCGCTATCCCCCAATTGACCCCTTGGGTATCAACCTTTCTACGTCCTCATCGCCTGAATAATTAGCTTCTGGGATTCAGAGATTGTATAAGAGTATTGACCCAATGTCGTATGTGACCCAAAACTTTGAATTGAACCAAAATAGATCTGGAACTTGTGTTTCCAACCTTAGAGCAATAGGGGAAAGCAAAGGCGTAATTAGCTGGATTGAATGAACTGAATCAAAATCTCACCCAAAAATTCTCAAACATAAATGGACACTCCTTTTGGTATTCCATTGATCTGATACTCTTCTAGTGGTTATGTTAGAATTTTGGATGATACACCCAACTCTGAATACCTTTTAGTTGTCTGACAAAAGCTATGTCATGCAGATTCGAGGGTGGAAGCACTGGGAGCTGGAGACTGCTTCCCCTGACTATGAGTTCTCTAATGGTATTATTGCATGATGCGAATTATTTTTGTTTTAGTTTAGAATTTTCTATTTCTTGGTCCCAAACATGGGTATCTCATTAAGTTTTTGTTCGCCATTTGAAATGCAGATCCCGCTAGATTCAGGCTTGCTCACGAGACATCTTTTGTGAGATCACACACTAGTTTCTGGACTCGGATTCCATTCTTCTTTTATGTTGTAAGATATTTTTCTCTGAACCTCACTTGTTCATCTGATCTTATTTATACAAAGTATGACAATATGTTTAACATATTTTGGAAGTTCAAGTATCTTCAATCTCACTTGCTGGCGTTCAATTCACGCTTTGCAATAAAGAGAGGAATGTTGAAGGAACTTCCCTTGTTTTGACCTTTAAGGAAGTAGGAAAGAAAACAAGTGTAGTTCAAAGTGAAAATAAAAAAGAAAGAAAAGTATGAAAGAAGTCAAATTGGATTTACTTTTGTTTGATTTTTTCCCTTCCACTTCCCAAAGTAGGACATAGGAATCAAATGAGGGGAATTTTGTTCTCTCTTCCTTAGGATTGGGAGAATAATAGGTACAGTGTTTTGAGTATAGCTATCTCATGGTTTAAGCCCTAAAAATTGCATTATCATCTGATTATCTTGAAATGAGCCAACTGTTAGACAACTTTTTCTTTTGGTAAGCCAAAACAACTACTATATTAGACAACTTATTTATTGTTGATTTTTCTTGCAGGGATGCTTCTTTCGACAATTTTTTAGGTCTGTTAGTAGGTCAGACTACTTGACCTTGCGCAACGGATTCATCAGCGTAAGTTTTATAATATTGGGGATGAGAACCTCTAAGCTATAGATCATCTACCTTATTTGTAACCATATACTCTTTTTATAGGTTCATTTGGCTCCGGGAAGTAGTTTTAATTTCCAAAAATACATCAAAAGGTCATTAGAGGATGACTATAAGACAGTTGTGGGAATCAGGTCATATTACCTTGTAATTCTATGCTTTTTCTGCAATATACTGAGGTTTCGTGATTCCATCGCAGCTTACTTTCAATAAAAGTACTCCTATGTTCTGTCTCCTGACTTAATTTCTTGATAATGCTGACAGTCCGGTCTTGTGGGCATCATTTGTGGTTTTCTTGCTCCTAAATGTTAGCGGTGAGGCACTTTTTCATGGGAATACCATTGCAGTTAGTATTTTTCCGCTGCCGACTTTAGTCTCTCGTTAATTTTTTTTTGGGTGTGTGTCGCTAATTATTATCTTTTTTCTCAATGTTAATATTGCTTTCAGGCTGGCAGGCTTTGTTTTGGGCAGCATTGATTCCTGTATTTGTAAGAATCTAGTCTCTGTCATGTAGTTTTTAGATTAGGAGGGGAGGTGATTCTTTATTATAAGCCTTGACATTGATATTTTATGTTTTCGATTGTTTATCAGATAGTCTTAGCTATTGGAACCAAGCTCGAAGCAATTTTGACTAGGATGGCTCTTGAAATCGCAGAAAGACATGCAGTTGTTCAAGGAATTCCTCTTGTCCAAGGCTCGGACAATTACTTTTGGTTTGGCCGGCCACATTTAGTCCTTAATATGATCCACTTTGTCTTGTTTCAGGTACTAAATCTTTTGTAAGAACAAATCTGTACTAATCTCCCTGCTAGAACACAGAGAGTAGAATATATGCTTGGATGAAAATTTAAAATCTAGAGTGGAGCTATTCTTTTTAAGTTGAACGGTAAGGAGCATCTCACTTAGAATGGTCAAATATCAAATGAAATTCGCTTTGACGTCATTTCAAAAAGATCAAACAAAATTTATTTCGGCTAAAGTCTATAGTCATGAGATGAATGAACATGTGGAATTTATAGATGGAGAAATATCCATGATAATCAGAGGCTTTTATGAATGTGATATGCAATCAAGTGGTGCATGGATGAATTAAGCTATGCTGATTTTGAAATCCTTACTTCAATACTTGCTCTTGATCTCAACATTTGCTTTGTAGCTGTTTGTACTTTTCTTGCTTTTTACAATCATCGTTTACTAATTGATATCTACCGCTTTTTTGCGTGTGCAGAATGCATTCCAATTAACGTACTTCCTTTGGATAACGGTAATGATTTTTCTCTCTATCCTCGCTACAAAATTTCAAATACGTCTATATGTTATTTTCGTCCTTCATAATAACCTTGACAAACTTGACACGGAGTTTTTCTTTCTGTGCAGTATGAGTATGGGCTGAATTCTTGCTTCCACGACAACTTAAAGCTTGTAATTGTGAAAATTGCTTTGGGGTGAGCTTTTCCTCCATAATTTCTCAGTACAATTTAAATAGTTGCCTTATGCCTGGACTTAAACTTTCACTGAAGCTCTGAAATTGGCATGTACGTTCTGGAATGAACTTTGTTGGGTTTGCAGGGTTGGAGTCTTGTTATTATGCAGCTACATTACGCTTCCTCTGTATGCCCTCGTAGCTCAGGTACTCAAAAGAAATCCATGTTTCTTCCTCTACTCTGCGGCATGTAATAAGCCCTTTCTTGTATTGGTAAAAAACAAGCCTTTTCTTCTACATTTTGGTGACACAATCTTCGGCCAATGCCTTATTTCTCGTGCTATCTGTCAAACAATTGATCCAAATCAGTTCGAATAGCACGGAAAGTTGTTATTGCAGACTCACAGAGTTGTATGCTGGAGGTGACTTAACGACCTTAATCGAGTCGGCTATTAAGTTGTTATTGCTGGCTTGAAGCCTTGAAAATATGAAGAGTTACAAAATATGCTCAAGTTACTTTTTTCTTCTATACTATTTTCAAGCTTGGTTTATTCAACAATTGAGCTCGAATATATATACGAGCTTCATCAATTGAGAAGCTCGATATTCATTATAACGAGGCATCATCAAAGTAACAGAAATAGCAAAATAAATCTTTGTGATTTGCTTTGTTCCTGGAAGTACGTTCATATGTGGCCACTTGGTTTGTTCGCATTTCGAGTCAATTTGAACGAGCTTTTAACGAGTAGAACACAAGTCGAGTAGCTTGGTTATTTTTAGGCCCTTATTGACTGATGACTTCATGGTGGAATTTTCAGATGGGCTCACATATGAAAACATCCATCTTTGATGAACAAACATCCAAGGCCCTTAAGAAGTGGCGCAATGCAGTAAAGAAGAGGCACGGAAAGGGAGGGAAGTCTCCGGCCCGAACCCTAGGAAGCGCAAGCCCGACAGCTTCGGTGAGCTCAACCTTGCACTCCACTGGAGCCTCGCTCCACCGGTTCATGACCACCGGTCACTCTACCCGGTTCGCCTACGAGACAGACCCAGAGCAGTCCGATTATGAAACCGATCCACCGTCACCCACATCATCGACGACCAACTTGATCATAAGAGTTGATAACAATGGTACGGAGATTGAACCAACTGCTCCTAACGACGTAGACGAAAATAGAAATGTGGATGACTTCTCGTTTGTGAAGCCCACACCATTGAAGTGAAGACGATGCTGGTAAAATCATCCCAGCTGCTATTTTGGGATGTATTTTTTGTTTCATATGTTTTGATGCAATATTAGTAGTTTGAATGTTAGCTACGTAGAAGCATTTTTTGTACATTTGTTATTCATGTTCAAATATTACAACTTTTTGAATATAATTTTCTGCTTTTGTTTCAATTATCAGGATAAGATT